>VXAB01004301.1:1216-11437 GCA_013399175.1 Odontophorus gujanensis | reverse complement strand
ATCGCATCGCGCGTTCCTTAGCTGAGAGCGCCGTCATGTGGCTCTCTGCGGGTACTGACTCTGTGCTTCTCTGTGAATCGCGTTGAACTCATTCTGCTCTTATTTCCATTTTCAATTCCTTATGCATCACTTTTTTTTCCCTTTCTTTTTCCAGAAGCCGTGTCCTCTACATTGGTTATGGTTCTCGTTAAGCAGACGTAGATATCTGTTGGAATGTAATCAGTCACCAAGTAATCTTTAACATCTTTTTTCCAGATGAAATCGGTGTGTTGTGGAATGTGTTGAATGTATTTGTCAGTAGTGGAACAGATCCTACAATTACTGCGTTTTCTGTTGTCTTGTTTAAAATCTTGTGGTACAATCGAAATTCCTCCAAAGCACACACTATTTAAGGGTCTTTCTTTATGTTTGTTGCAGGAAAATAAATTGAACTGTCACTTGAGGCAAACACACTGGGAAACAAAGATTCACAGACTCTTGGAATAAGTCTTCCAGGGACGGAGCACATGGAGGAAAGTGGGAAACACATCCTCTTCTTCCACTCGTAGTCACAAAATTGCAATATCACACTCTTCTAGGGCTTCGAAGTGATCTCTAAGAGTGATCAAGTTCATTCTCCATGCTAAAGCACATTCCATAAAGTGAGTGCACTTATAGGCATCTAGATAGGTCTTGAATCCAGAGAAAGATGAATCCACAACCTCTCAGGGCAGACTGTTCCAGAGTTCTGTCACTATGACAATACTGAAGTTTATCCTTCTCTTTGAATTGAACTTCCTCCTCTTCCACTTTATAACCGTTTCCACTTGTTCCACTGTTACTCACCAACAAGAAAAGTCCACCCCCAACGAGTTGAGTACCACACTTTAGATATTTCTTACTGCAATATAAATTGAACTGTCACTTGTTGCAAACACACAGGGAATCAAGGCTTCACTTGTAGCTTATATAAGACAGAAGAGCAGAGCACAGGGAGACAAGCGGGAAAGAAATACTTGTCTTTCTTTCACAGTAACAGAATTAGAGAATCGCAGAATTGATGGGCTTGGAAGTGACCTCTACAGATCACTGAACCCATTCCTTATGCTTAAGCTGGATCCCTACAGCACATTGCACATGTAAGCATCAAGACGGTTCTTTAATATCTCCAGAGAAGGAGACTCCACGACCTCTCAGGGCAGCCTGTTCCAGAGTTCTGTCATTCCAACAGTAAAGAAGCTTTTCCTTGCGTTTGTGTGGATCTTCCTTCAGTTCCAGTTTCTAACCATTGCCACTTGTTCCATTGGTGCTCACCAACAAAAGGAGTTCACCCCCATTGATGTGACTGCCGCACTTCAGATATTTATAAACAGTGATGAGATCCCCTCTCAGACTTCTCCATGCTGAACGGATGACCAGGACTCTCAGCCTTTCTTCTTAACACAGATGCCCCAGGCTGTTCATCAGCTTTGTTGCCCTCTGCTAGACACTTTATAGAAAATCGCAGCATTTTTAGAACTGGGGAGCGCCAAACTGGGCACAGTGCACAAGACGAGGCTTCACAGAGGAAGAATAGAGGAGAAGGAGAAGGTTCGCCTCCCTCAACCTCCAGACCAGGTTCTTTTTAATGCATCCCAGGACTACATTCATCTTCTTGGCCACAAGGGCACAGTGCTGGCTCATGAGAAAACTGTTGGCGACAAGGCTACAGAGCTCTGCAGAGCTCCTCTCCAGCAGATCATCTCCTAACCTGTATTGATGCATGTGATTATTTCTCCCAAGTGCAAGAGTCCGCACTTGCTCTTGTTGAACCTCATCAGGTTCTCCTCTGAGCAGCTTGCCATTCTGTCCAGGTTTGGGTGAACGGCAGCACAGCCTACTGGTGTGTCGCACATTCTCAGTAGTTTTGTATCATCAACAACCTTGCTGAGGATAGACTCTACGCCTTCATCCAAGTTATTAAAAAAGATGTTAACAAGGAACAGACCCAGCACCTGGAGACTTTTCAGACATGATAGAGAGCTGTTTGGCTGTCACTTCTGACAGCTATATCACACATGTGTGTGTATCACACTGGGCTCCAGGGACAATGTTTTGAAATGATCAAAGGAAAGAGGATCCAAAGTAAGTGTGAACTAGAAATAATGGCAGTAAATCGTCACTTCTCTAGAGATTAAAAGTGTCAGAAGTGTAGGTGAGAGGAGAAGCTGAACATGAGTGGGCAGGAGCAAAAACGAGTTCTTTTATTGGCAAGATGTCTTCCTCAGATATCACAAGATTGAGATTAGAGGTTGGAGATTATTGGATTTTCCTGTTTTGAATGTATTTTTGATCTCTCCAGCCTCACCATGTCTTGCAGACACACTGGTGGGGAAGTATGCTGGAGATAGAACATAAATGTTAAGCTCTCCTCTGCACTGTCACTGAAAATCAGGGTATGCAGCTTAACCAAAAGAGAAAAATCCACGACCTGCACACACAGCTCTTCTCTGCCACACTTTGCTTTCACCACCACCTGCACAGCACAAAAGCAGCAGGCAGGCCAAAGCTCAGAGGAACATGCATCTTCATCTCTCACAGACCACAAACTGAGAACATGCTTCTGGGTCAAGGAACACACTTCCGCCTATGGTTCCCTTTGCATTCATGCTCCAACTTATCACCGCTTCATGGTTAAATCTGACACTGAAATACTGAAGACTGTCAGGTATCCATGGAACATCAAAGATATTTGGAGCACAGATATTTATGTACTCCTTGATGCAAGCCAGGTTTGTTTTAATAACATATGAGTTCATATTCAAAATGCAAATATGAACTATTCTTTCTCCTGGATCTTTATATCTTACCTGCATTGGTACGAACATGACTACCTGAAGATTACAACATACAGAACAATACCCGGGAAATACATGCTCCATCCAAAAGGAAAAGACCTCATCTAAAATGTGCCAAAATGTACAGCTGTATAGTTATCGCATATAATATGAACTACTTAACCATACTATACTGAAGTGGTGGCTGCTTATTAAGAAGAAGTACATGGAACACTCCTTACCTTAGTTTTCCTTACCTCATACCTATCCCAAAGGAAGAAAAAGGGAGACCTGAAGGCTCATGATATTCTTTCCATCACAACCTCAGATCACTAAAGTAGAAAATCCAGAACCCAGATTCATGGACAGCTGCTCAAAGGTGTGCGATCTGACAGCAGCCAGAACTCAGTGCAACACATCTCATCCACTCTCACCAACATATTTCCAGTGTGAAAGAAGGAAAAAACAGAGTGAGATCAACAGAACTGGAGACAAAAAAGTGAAAGATCCCATTGCACTTCAATTCAACATAAGGTTTACCAACATCTTTAAGAAAGAGGAGCACTTCTTCCTATCCTGAAGAAGAATAACAGAAGAGCATAAATCACAGAGAGCTTCAGAGAACTAAGCCAGAATCATCAATAATGGGAAAAATGCTCTTTTGATAAACATTCTTCTACGTTCAAGCACAAGTGAATAAAGGCACATTTGGAAGATGACTTCACACACCACAAGCACAAAAGCGAGTGAAGACACAGAATCTGATTGCTCAGGGCACCAGAGAGGCTCATCACAGCTCACAGATGGCCTTGCTCTCAGCAGCTGATTGCTGGAAGGCCTCTCCATGTCCCACTGAAGACAAGATCTGTAGTGCTGCTCACCTTACTGCTTCTCCCTGTCCATAGGAAAGGGAATGCACAGGGAAAAAGCAGACAGACTCTTCAAACACATACTGCAAGGAAGAAGTGTTGTCACAAGGAATTTCTGGAGGTTTTCAGAGGACCCAGGCCAGGCAGCACTGCATAATTGGCTTCTTCTCCATTTGTACTTCTTGCAGCCTTTATCCTGGGCCTTGAAAAATAGGATATACAGCCAACCATTTCCAGGTCTTGGCCACTGGTCCACAACATCTTTTACCAAGCATCAACACTTCTGTCACATGAGACACTTCACTGCTCAGGGCACCCACGACCAAACACCCAGGCTGAACCTGATGCCACTCACATGATCACGATCACAACACTTGCACATTCATCCTCCCCACCACCTGGACACGATTCTAAGTCCCAGTCTGACCACGACACATGGCTGTTCAGATTCTCACCTTCCATCATCACTGACAGAAGGAACAGCTGGGTAGCTGCGGAAACACACACCGTCTGCAGGTTCTTCCCAGAAACAGGAAATGTACTCTCAACATTCTGCATATTTACAGAGGGAAATGAGAAAAAGAACTACATCTGATTCCTTATAGATTATGACACCAGTACAGGCACAGCTGTGAGTAGCACTCTCAATACATCAGGGAAACATTCATTAGAAAGGAGACAGCGCTCTGTATCCCACATCCCATTACCATCACAGTTCCTGTGTTGGGTAGGTGCCAGAGCAAGAGACTGCATCAGGTGGGACAAACTGCTCACCCCACTGCCACCACATGTTTTTAACGTACACAGAAAGAATCACATTACTTTTATCTTTACTCATGGCAGATAAGACACCCAAGCAATACAGCATATACATTAAAATTTCACTGCAATACCCTCTAAGGTCATACACTTTAAAAAATGTTTGCCTTATAAAGAAAAGTTATTCTTTCTTTATTTGTTCAAACCCTAGATCTGTTTCCGTAGTTATCTGTTTCAAACAAATGATATCATACTTGGAAATGGAACACCGAACATGGCTTGTGCTGTGACATTCTCTCTGGAAAGCTCTTGCGCTATTAAAAATGGAAAGACTGTAAAAAGAAACCTCCACATGCCAGTGACATACACATACAAGGACTAATTCTACTTAGGATCAGTAAAAAGGAGAACACTGTTTCTGAAAACACAAATTTGGTAGACACCAGCATGATTTGCCTAAAGCAGAGATGTGGAGAGTAAACAAAGCTTCACAGTGTGTCATACTGGGAAATCAGTAGCCACCATCAAGAAAACAGCATCTTATGATACAGAAGAAATACAAAGAACTTCATTTCATGTTATCTGCATGCAGTATTCACCACAACTATGAAGACTGCTCTGTTCTTCTCTGTTCAAGGTAAAAATGTAAGGCAGAAGGCTCATCAGTTCCAGAGAAGAGCACCACAATGATCCCTCTTTGCAACACCTTCAACATGAACCTGAAGTGTTCATGCTCAGAAAGAGGGGATAGAAAGACCAGATGGTACATCACTCCCAAGGCAGGACTACAGAGCAGAATGATTACAGGAAGGAAAACCAGGTTATTTAGAAACTGAAATATCAATGCAGAAGCTGGTAGGATGTGGGACAGCAGGACAGATAGGGTGTTCAACTGTCCTCCTTGGAAATCATAGAATCCCAAAATTGTAGGGGTTGGAAGGGTCTTCCAAAGATCATCTAGTCCAACCCACATGCCAAAGCAGGCTCCCTAGACCAGGTTAAATAGGTAGGCATCCTGGCAGATCTTGACCTTCTCCAGAGAAGGAACCTCCACAACCACTCTGGTCAGCCTGTTCAAGTGCATTGTCATCCTTAATGTGAAGAATAATGACCTTGAAAGCATGAGGCCCTCAGCAGCTTCACGTCACTCAGATTATGCAAGGAATACAAGGGCAAAACACTCATGACAGGTCAGAAATCTCCCAGGATCTCCCTGATCTGTTACTCAGAAATGCCAGCAGTGTTTATGCACAGTTAAAGAAACCCAGGAGAAGCAGAAGGGATTCATGACTGGTGAGAGAGACATATTCAGAGCACATAAAGACAGTGTACTGTACTCACGTCTACACCAACTGCAATCACAAGACCTGGAAGGTCTCCAGTTCTCATTTCTTACAACTTCCTGGTAACCTCCAAACCCCACTCTCAACTATCTTTTCAGAAGACAAGCAGACGTCACTCATTCTTATCTTAGGTCATGCCATGAGGACTTCCAATGATTGCCTTTTCCCTCAAGGATCGGGATTTTCACCCAAGGTTGTACACAGAAGAATACAGCCAGCCTCCATCCCATGCTACGGCCACGCTCACTTCCACCACAAGCCACACTTCCCATTCAAACCCCAGCATTGACTCTGCCCTTCAATGACCAATCCCATCACTCAGAGCAAGAAATCCAACCACACCAAACAAGCAGAACCATACACACAGTGCATGTCTGACCTTCTGCAGATGACCCTCAACGTTTTGTAATGCTTCTACAAATTCAGATGGAATTATTGCACACAGCTAAGCAAAGCTGTTTCCAGTGGTAACGAGGAAGGCACTGTTACACTTCTTGTGAACTGTATAGGCGGGTTTCCAAGGAAATTCTCTTCTTTCCTCTTCATTTTAAGAAAGGCACAGGCAGTTTATGAAGGTACAGCTAATGATGCAAATACTGGAGGAACATATAAAGACATTTAGTAGATCCTGCCAGATCTCATGAATACAGTCAGAAAACTCTCCAGGCACAACTTTCACAGTGTATCACATCTTCTCCCATGCACAATGAAAGAAGACGAGGACCTAATTTTTGACAGGAAACCATTACTGATGACAATGCAGTCATGGCCCGTGATAGTGAACAGTACATACTGGACTCTTGCCTCCAGAGCGATGACTTGTTATAAAGTAAGCAAAGGCGGTGACAGAGCCTTTATTTGCGGTACAGGCGCTATAGAAAGAGATATTAGAGATAAGGGGAATGAACTCACCCCTCCCGGCGACCGTTAACCGGTTAAGGACCGTAGCCGCCTCTCGTTATAACACTGGTGCGCCGGAAGGAAGGAACCAGGGAGGGGGATGGGGGGAGGGGGGGTGGAAGGGCAACCCGCGCAGGCTCTGAGCGTATCTGCGCTCCCGGAAGCACAGCCGGAAGCACCACCGAGAGGGAGAGCGAGAGGACGGGTGGACCTGGGCTCCTCCGCTCCGGTCACTCAGATGCTCATTCACTTGTTCAGGCTGTGACCAGGCAATCCCACTACACTTGTGAATTCCAGACCTTCAGCATTTCCACTTGGAAATGCTGCACACCAACAACTCACAGGATTTGCGGAGTCCAAGTTTTGACACCGCAAATCAAAAGAGGAACTGATTTCCCACTGGCAGAGAATACTGCAAGCAATGAATGCTCCATGCACGGCAGCAGGGGCTGAGCTCTCATAAACCCAGCACTACAGTCCTGCAGCTCTAGTACCTATAATCACCTTTGAGAACTAAATGTAGCCATGCGATACAACAGCTTACAACCCAAAACATGTTCTCAAATACAAATAGCAACATGAATTAAGAAAGCAAACGGCAAACCATTCTCATTTGAAAGGTTTTCAGTGCTAACTCTAGAGAACAGTGTGATAAATGGACCCTGAGACATCCACTCATCTAATGTTCTCAAAATTCATTGCTTTGCATCATTTCAAGTGTTATACAATTAGCACACCGAAGGGACATCACCATCAGCCCTATGAGGTCACCAACAAACGAGCACCAGTCATGCTCAGCACTGGGACTATTCCTCTCTCAGACGGGACTACAGAGGCATTGACAAGAACTGGTAAGAACAGTCTGCCAGTTTGGAAAGGATACAGGAAGAGTCCATATTCATTTTCTGACCTTCGTCATGACTTTATCTGATGAACTTATATGAAAGGTCATCCACCACGGACAGACAGAAGGCTGAATTAACATACGATATACTACATCATGTTTCTTGCTGATGGAAATCAGTACAATCACACTCTGCATTATTAAATGCAGAAGAACAATCCTGTTTGACCACCACCATCAGAATGACCTTTCATGTTGAGCAGTCCTTCAATACTGCATAGTATAAGAAACAGCATTGGTACAACACGTGTCATAGCAGCTCTGTGCAAATAAATTTATTCCATCAAAAGAAATCTCGAGCACAAAAGAGCTAACCTCGGGAAGAAAACCTCAGGGTGCTGAGGGAGCTGGTAGGGGTGATTGCTGAGCCGTTCTCAGCCATCTATTAGCACTCCTGGTTATCTGGAGAGGTTCCAGAGGATTGAAGGCTTGCCAATGTGACTCCTATCCACAAGAAGAGCTGTAGGGAGGATCCAGGGAACTGCAGACCTGTCAGCCTGACTTCAGTACCAGGGAAAGTCATGGAGCAAATCATCTTGGGTGACATCACACAGCACATGCACGGTGTACAAGGGATTGGGCCCAGCCAGCACGCGTTCACGAAAGGCAGGTCGTGCTTGACCAACCTCATCTCCTTCTATGATGGGGTGACTGGACTGGTAGATGAGGGAAAGGCTGTTGATGTAGTCTATCTAGACTTCAGCAAAGCCTTTGACATGATCTCTCACAGAATTCTTCTGAGGAAACTGGCTGCCCGTGACCTGGACAGGTATACCATTCGTTGGGTAAGGAACTGGGTAGAGGGCCATATTCAGTGGGTAGTGGTTAATGGAGTTAAGTCCAGCTGGTGACTCATTTCAAGTGGTGTCCCCCAGGGGTCAGTACTGGGACCCATCTTGTTTAATATCTTTATTGATGACCTAGATGAGGGTATTGAGTGTACCCTCAGTAAGTTTGCAGATGACACAAAGTTGGGAGGTAGTGTCGATCTGCCTGAGGGTAGGCAGGCTCTTCAGAGGGTCCTAGATAAGCTGGATCGCTGGGCTGAGGTGAATGGGATGAGGTTCAATAAGGCCAAGTGTCAGGTCCTGCACTTTGGCCACAATAACCCCATGCAGCGCTATAGGCTTGGGGATGTGTGGCAGGATGACTGTGAAGAGGAAAGAGACCTGGGGGTGTTGGTTGAAGCTTAGCTGAACATGACCCAACAGTGTGCCCAGATGGTCAAGAAGGCCAAAGTCATCCAGGCCTGCATTAGAAATAGTGTGGCCATCAGGAGCAGGGAGGCACCTCCAGTACTGTGTTGAGTTTTGGACCCCTCACTACAAGAAAGACATTGAAGCCCTGGAACGTGTCCAAAGAAGGGCAACGAAAACAGAGAGGGGTCTGGAGCACAAGTCATATCAGGAGTGACTGAGGGAGCTGGGGTTGTTTAGTCTGGAGAAGAGGAGGCTCAGAAAAAAAATCATTACACTCTACGNAGGAGTGACTGAGGGAGCTGGGGTTGTTTAGTCTGGAGAAGAGGAGGCTCAGAAAAAAAAATCATTACACTCTACAACTTCCTGAAGAGAGGTTGTGATGAGGAAGGGTTTGGCCTCTTCTCCCAGGCAACAAATAGGACCAGATGATATGGCCGCAAGTTGTACCAGAGCAGGTTTAGGTTAGATATAAGGAAAAACTTCTCTTAGCAAGTGGTCAGGCACTGGAATGGCATGCCCAGGGAGGTGGTGGAGTCGCCATCCTTAGCAGTGTACAAGAGGAGCCTGCATGAGGATCTACAACATATGGTTTAGTGCTTGAGGTAGCAATGGTGATGGGAGGATGATTGGACTGGATGATCTTGTACGTTGTTTCCAACCTAATGATTCTATGATTCTATGAAATTCCAAACCAACAACTGGGGAGATCTGGAATGAACAAAGCCATAGGTATGAATGCTAAATGTCCTCACAGGATTGCACACATTAGGCACATAAATCGAATAGCAAAGAATGGCAGTAAGCTGTAGCAGAATAGAGTCCAATGGACCTTGTATTACTATGGTACTACAAAACTGATGTGTGAGAATGAGCAATATTCCTACATCCTTAAATCAAGAGAGTAAGAGTCCATACCAATATACTAGTACCAAATATAGAAAGAAAATGGCAAAAAAAAAAACCAAAAAAATACACAGTATAGAAAAATGTTTCCTAACACTGGGCATCCAAAACCCTGGAAGGCACAATTCCGCAACAGAAACCCAAAGTGCAGTGCTGTCAGAAATCGCATATCCGGCACTGAAGAAAGGAACCAAGGACTACATAAAAGCAAAGCACGAGCAAGAAGACGGAAAGAAACAAGAAATAAGGCAGGACGAAAGGAAAGGGCGAGCAGCCGGCGAGCGGCACTGACCGTGTCCAGCAGAGCGGGCGGATCCTGAGGCGCCTCCTTCGGGGCGGGGCCGGGCGGCGGCGGGCAGTTGGGGCTGAACACCATCAGGTCGCTCTTGCCCGCGCCGTCCGTGGCCACGCACAGGCTCCGGCTGTGGCGCTGCGAGTACGACCAGCTGCCCACCTCGCTGGCGCACACCAACGTCGCCGGCCCGGGCCCCGCCAGCACGGCCGCCCGCGGCGCCCAGCGCCCGGCCCCGTACAGCACCACCGCCAGCA
>VXAB01004300.1:1487-28933 GCA_013399175.1 Odontophorus gujanensis | reverse complement strand
CTCAAAGATTATCTAGTTTCAATGCTCCTCCCATGAGCAGGGCCTCCAACCACTAGATCAGGCTTTTCAGAGCCACATCCAGTCTTGCCTTGGATGCCACCAGGGCTGGGACATCCACTTTCTCTCTGGACAACCTATTCCAGTGTGTCATCACACTGAGCGAAAGACTTCCTCCTAACATCTAACCTAAATCTCCACTGTCTTATTTTAAAACCATTTCCCTTTGTCCTATCACTATCAACCCATGTAAACAGTTGTTCCCTTTCCTGTTTATATGCATCCTTCAAGTATTGGAAGGCCACAATGAGGTCTCTCCAGAGTCTTCTCTTTTCCAAGCTAAACAAGCTAAGTTCCCTCAGCACTTCTTAGTAGAGGTGCATTCTGATCATTTTAGCAGCCCTCCTTCAAACCCATTCCAAGAGCTCTGAATCTTTCTTGTGCTGGGGACCCCAGGTCTGGATGCAGTACTCCAGATGGGACCTCACAAGAGCTGAGTAGAAGGGGGGCAGTCACCTCCCTCTTCCTTCTGGCCACCCCTTTTTTATTTCAGCCCAGGTTACAGTTAACCCTTCCCAGATGAAAACACACACCACTGGCTCGTGTCGAGCTTCTCGTCCACCAGACTCCCCACGTCCTTTCTGCAGGGCTTCTTTCCGGGAGTTCTTCCCCCGGACTGTAAAAATACCTGGGATTGCCCCTGGCCCAAGTGCAACACCTTGCACTTGCCTTGTTGAACCTCCTTAGGTTCTCCAGCCTGTTGAAGTCTCTCTGGATGGCTTCCTTTTCCTCTAATGTATAATCACACTGTTCAGATCGTTGTCATCTGCAAACTTGCTGAGATTATACTCCATTTCATCATCTATGTAATTGATAAAGATGTTGAAGAATACCTGTCCCAAGACTTACCCCTGGGGGGACATCACTTGTGACCGACCTCCACCCATACATAGAATTGCTGATCACAGACCTTTGGCTGTGACCAGCCAACCAGTTCTTTATCCATCGAACAGTCCATCCTTCAAATCCATACCTCTCTATTTAGAGAGAAGGATGTTGTGAGGGATCATGTCAAAGGCTTTGCAGAAGTCCAGGTAGATGACATCCATCACCCTTCCTCTGACCACCAATGCCATCATTCCATTGTAGAAGGCCACCAGATTGGTCAGGCAAGGTCTGCCCTGGTTGAAGCCATGCTGGCTGTCTTGGATCACCTCTTCAACTCATGTGAACCTCAACATGGTAACCTGGTGGATGTGATTTCATGATTTTCCCAGGTACAGAGTTGAGACTCACTGACCTATAGCTTCCTGGGTCATCCTTCCTCCCGTTCTTAAAAAATGGGAGTAATGTTTCCCTTTTTGAAGTCACTGGGAATTTCACCTGACAGCAATCATTTTTCAAATATGATAGGGAATGGCTCAGCAACCACATCAGCCATCTCTCTCAGAACCCTTGGATGTGTATCATCTGAGTCCATGGACTTACATACATCTAGTTTCAAGAGAAGATCTTGTTCCACTGTTGCAGCAGGAAGAATCTACCCCTCTCACTCACCTAGAGGATCAGGGTCCTGGCAGACATAGGGAACCTGGTCACCAGTGAAGACCAAGGGAAAGGACTTCTTGAGCACCTCAGCTTTTTCCGTGTCTGAGGAAGCCAGTTCTCCATCCTCATTAATCAGAGGGGGAACACTCTCCTTGGTCTGTCTCTTTCTGCTTACGTACTTGAAGAACCCCTTCTTATTTTTCACATCCCTTGCCAAGTTCAGCTCCATCGGTGCCTTGGCTTTCCTGATCTTATCTCTGCACATGCAGACAATATCTCTGTACTCTTCCCAGGCTACACAACCTTGCTTCTACTTTCTGTACATCTTTCTCTTTTCCCTCAGTTTAAACAGCAGGTTTTTGCTCAGCCATGTCAATCACCTGTCTATTCTGCTTGATTTCTTCTGATGGGGGATGGAGAGCTCTTATGCTTGCAGAAATGTGTCCTTAAAAAGCTGCCAGCTCTGTTCTGTTTCTGCATCCTTAAGGACAGTTTCCCAGGAGATCCCATACAGCAGTTCCTTGAGCAGCCTGAAGTTTGCACTCCTGAAGTTCAGGGTCTTGACTCTACTTTTTGCCAGGCCTGCATTTCTCCATGTCACAAACTCCACCAGGGCATGGTCACTACAGCCCAAGGTGCCTCCTGTCTTAACCTCTCTGCAATGTTGAACTCCAGGTACAGTAAGACTTCATCTTGGGTTGGTCCATCTAGTACCTGAATCAGGAATCTCCTGGATTGTCTGGCACCCATCATACTGCTATCCCAGCAAATATCCAGGTGTTTGAAATCCCCCATCAGGACAAGAGACCACAAGCATGACACCTTCCACAGTTGAAGCAAGAAGGACTCGTCAACAGGCTCCCCCTCATCAGGTGGCCTGTAGTAGACCCCAACCACTAAATGTCCTTTAGTGGACCAAATAGATAAATAGGGTGACTAATGTAAACAATCAGTGCTTATGAAATCATTGCTATTTTGAATGATCAGAAACCTAGGTTTTACAGAGATCAAAATGGAACTTTCTCAGTTTTAAATAAAGACTTAGTTGTCTGTAAATGAGCACTGACTTAATACATATTGTCTAAAAGCTAGAACGTTATGTAACTGGGGGTTGGACTAGATGATCTCCAGAGGTTCCGTGCAACCCTTCAATTCTGTGATTCTGCGATGCAGCTTCTAATCTGCTACATTTACACTTGCATGTGCAAAAGCTCACTTCATAAAATAAGGTAAAATCTAGTACTTAACAACAAGGATAAGCGAATCAGCAACTTCTACAATGACAGTGCAGTGGTAACGGATTCTTAATTACATTTTCAGATACCACATTTTCAACCATGATCTTAAACTATGAAAAAGTTGTTATATATTTTGATTACCATTATTCATGTCTCTTTACTTAATTGTTGTAAATCATATGAATCTTCAACCTTATTGTTTCAACTTTCTGTTTGTCTGTTCTGCTTTGTTCCCCAGGATGCTTAACAGAATATTAACTCATTACTTTAAAAACATGAATGAACATGTATTTCTAGTTCTTCTTTGAAAGTGGAACTACTAGTTCTCAATTTCTTGTAGAGAGAGGGTCATAGTGCCATGGAACAAAAAGAAGTATTTTCTAATATTTTCAGATTCTTCAATGGCAGGTACAAAATTCAAGGATTTTCTTTTACATTTCTACTAAACTGTAAGTCATTTCAAGGCTGTGCATGTCTTAATGTGTGGTGATGGAGTACCCTGATGACTTCTTAGCAAAAAGAGGGAAGGTGAGGTCATTTTTAGAAGTGGTCTTTTTATTAAAAGTATATTAACTTGAAACCCACATTTAAATCAAGATAATAAAACTCACAAAATGGATAAAGATACAGAAAATTAAGTCAATAAGGCTTTTCCTACTTACACTATTTTTCCAGATCAACAAGTGTGTCACTGCAACCTTTTTGACTTCATCAAACTTTAGCGTGTGTATTAGCCTTTTATTTACAGAGAATGAAAGTTCGCTATGTTAGACTGAACCACTAAATAAGTAATTTCTTAAGTAATCTAGATACTATCCCCTAACACCTCACAATTGTATTTAATTTATGAATTATGAGACAGTTTAATTTAGATAATTCAATCTTATACCTATTGCACCATTGGGTGTGGATTGTAAAAGCTAATATGCATGGCCAAAGCATAAGACAAAGAATGTTATCCTCTACTGTGTCCTGTTAATCCATATAAATAATAAAAATACATATTTTTTATAATTAGAAATGGACCTCTTAATATTTTTGCTGTTCTAGTCTATTTTTATACATACAGCTGCTGTCAAATTGGAGAAATATCTTAAACTTCATTACTTTCTGCTATACTGTCACAACTGATGGAATGTTTTTTTCCAGAATAACATTTCTGATTAATTTTTGGTCTATCTGAAACCATTCTCTCACTGAAATGCTTTTCCTACTTCTATTTTCAGAGTTTATCTTATATAGATGCTTATTTATAAGGCTAGGAAATCTTTCAATTACTGTTACTTGTTTCAGTCTTCCTATTCCTCACTTCTCTTTACATGGCATATTTTGTTGGAATGATAAAATCCCTAACAGTAAGTTAGTGTGGTGATTATGGCCTGGACTCTAATAGCAACCAAAAACCCTTTATTTAGTTACAGCACAGCTTATAAAGCCCAGCAAGCACAGCTTGGAATTTTTCACTCCCCAAACCTAATCCCTATGCAGTTCATCTCACACATGATTAACCACTTGCACAATTAGCAACAAACAAGGTCAGTATGCACTTCCTGTTGTTAAGGTACTGTTTCGTTGTTCCTTGATCTCTCTACTTCTTTACTTTTACACTGTTCCCACAGTTTTCTGCCAACTCCTTGTACTGATACACTAGTGACAGACCCCACATCTCCCTCTTCTTTATTAACTTGCACTACTAGCACTTGTTCTGTTAATCATTCATCTAACACAGATGATTAAACATGGAACACAAGTTAAAAGAGAGATAAAAACTAAAAGGCATAATAAACCTGTCTTGATAATTCTCTGAATCCATTTGTTCTAATAAGTCTTGCCCAAGTAATGGTTTTAGAGAACCTGGCATGTACAAGAATTTATGTATCCCTACTTCTTCCCAGCATCTATTTAATTGGTCTCAAAAAGTAAGCCTGTTCTTGTTGGACAGTAGCTCCTACTACAGTTTCAAAATCAGCGTCTATGGGTTCTAATACTGTGGGTAGTTAGAAGAACTTGGAATGGTCCTTCCCACTTCCGTTCCATGGGCGATTCTGAGAGAGATCTAATACACGTATAATCTCCTGGTAAAACATCAGTTACCGGTCCATCAAGGCCTTGGGCTATAGATCCCAGAATCATTTCTTTCTATTTCCTGAAACTGCTTCTGTAGGCTAATCACATATTCAACTAGTACTTCATTCCCTGTCCGGGTAGAGATTTTCGTTTGTACTACATAAAGTGTTCCATAAAATATTTTGAAAGGGTCTAACCCATTTGGATCTAGGTTTCATTCTGATCCTCAGAACACTTCCTGCTGTTAAGGTGCTTTTTCTTTGTTCTTTGATCTCTCCACTTCTCTACTTTCTCGCTACTCCCACAGCCTTTTGCTGACCAAGGTGTGAAAAACAACAATTGTTTGCATATCTCAAAGCTTGAGTTCTGAGACATTTTTTACAATAAGATTGGTTTTTCTAGGAGGCGAGTGGTGGGTGTTAGCCAGCAACGTGTTGTTATACAGTTTTTACATTTGAAAGCATTTCTTTGAAGGTGTTTTGCTCAGGAGTGTTTACTGGTGGAAAATTTGGCCTGTGACTGGATAACTGGTACAGGAGTTTTGGGAATGATACCATCGTATCCTGTGAAGGCAATATACAATTTGGCTTTTCCCTGCTCCCCCTCTTATGTGCTGGCAAGGCCTGGAAAATGGGAACAAAGGAGTTTCTCTGGAGATCCAAAAGCCAGGAACTGCCTCTCCAAAAAGAGCCGACACAACCACTTTAGACTTATAATAAGTTTGTACCTTTGTAAAGAATTTAGAGAGAGAATAAAAAAGGATTGTGGAGGAAAAAGAAGTCATCATTGTCAACCAAACAACACAACCTGCAATGACCCATCACTACTGGAGATCAACGCCTGAACTACAAACCTTGCTGGACTCACGGTGGTTATTTTCTCTCTCTTTTGCTTTCTACAAAACTCCTTGCTTTTTATTTCCTATCTCTTTTCTATCGCCCGTCTTTCCTCCCCCACATCTCTAAGCAAGTATGATTTGTAATAAACTGGTTGTGCTAACATTTGACCTGTTGTGTCTTAGTCTCACTGTCAGGCATACATGTATTAAAGAAAACCTCTTCTCCCTCCTGTAAACTGGAGTGAGACACAAGGTCAAGAGATCACCATCTGCTTCTACTGATAAACTATTAACGGGCCCCACAAGTCAGCATTTTTTTTCTTGTTTTTAAATTGTCACTAGTAATTCTTCTAAAGTACAGTGGTTGTGAATAATCATGATGGCCATTATTTAGCTAGCAGTTCAAGAGTGAAGACTTTTGATGCTTACAAGAGTACATCTGTTTATGTAACTAAAGGCATGGTAGAATTTTGATTTGTTAAGACAGATTAAATGTTCATGTACGGGTATTTCTCCCTTCATTTCACACAAGTAGGACAATGGAAGTCTTATTTCTGTAATATTTTTTCATTTCTAGCTGTGCAGATGAATTGATTTGTCTAAAATTAGAAAATATATTTGTCTGGATATTGTGGTGAGAGTAGCAAACAAGGACATATCACTACAGAACATGAAAGTGATTAAATTTTTATTTGTAAAACACCAGACGATCTGGATTGCTGTTGGTATGCTTATTTATTTATTTACTTATTTATTTATTTTGTAATGCTTAATTTAGAATCATAGAATCATCAAGAATTGGAGAAGACATGTAGTACCATCAATAAAAACATTCCAACTATCACCAGTATTTCCCACTAAGCCATGGTCCTCAGTACAACATCTAAACATTTCCTGAACACTTCTAGGGATGGTGACTCCACCACCTGGGCAGTCAATTCCAGTGCCTGACCACTCTCAGAGAAGAAGCATTTCCCTAAAATTCGATCTGAATCTCCCCAGGAGGCAACTTGAAACCATTCCCTCTAGTACTCTTGCCTGATACATGGGAGAAAAGGCTGACCC
Source organism: Odontophorus gujanensis (assembly GCA_013399175.1). NCBI lineage: Eukaryota > Metazoa > Chordata > Aves > Galliformes > Odontophoridae > Odontophorus > Odontophorus gujanensis. The sequence continues at coordinate 22,180 of VXAB01004300.1, read as the reverse complement.
CCACCTCAACACAGACTCCCTTCAGGTAGTTGTAGAGATCAATAACATTAGCCCTGAGCTTCTTATTCTCCTGACTAAACAATTCCAGCTTCCTTAGCCACTTCTTGTAAGGCTTGTGTTCTAGACTCCCTCATCAGCTTCTTTGCCTTTCTCTGAACATACTCCAGGGTCTCAATGAAGGGCCCAAAAGTGAACGCCATACTCACGGTGTGGCCTCACCAGGGCACAGTACAGAGTGATTATCACGTCCCTGCTCCTGCTGGCAACACTGTTTCTCATAGAAGTCAGGATGCCTTTGGTCTTCTTGGTCACCTGGGCACGGTGCTGGCTCATGTTCAGCTGACTGCCAGCCAATATCCCCAGGTCCATTTCCTGTACACAGTCTTCCAGGCATTCTACCCAAAGCCTGCAGCATTGCCTAGGGTTGTTGTGGTCAAAGTGCAGGATCTGACACTTGATCCTGTTGAAGTTCATCCCACTGGCTTCAGCCCAGTGATCCAGGCTGTCCAGAACCCCCTCTAGGGATTTCCTTCCCTCAGGCGGACTGACACCTCTTGCCAGCTTGGTGTCATCTGCATCATCAACTGTAAATTTACATATTTATTAAGTTAAACTAAATCAAATATTTGCTATAGTGATAGATGCAGCAAATAAATTGTTCATAATTAATATTACTGTGATGAATAATAGGCAGTTTTAAAAAAGTAATGATTACATTTTAACCAGACATCAAATGTTGCATTTCAAATTGAGTATATTTTATTGTATTATTATACAATATCCATTGTTGTTTATTTGTTTGTTTGTTTGAAATTATAAAACAGTGAAAAATTACTGTTTATTTCATTATTTGTTATACTTTTTGATGAGACAACAAAATAAACTTGTATTTTGCAATAAATTGATTATACGTTATGTATCTTCAATGGAATATAAACATCCCAAAAGATGAGACAGAAAACCGTATTTACAAAATGGTTGAGGTTGGCAAAGACTTGAAATCATCTACTCCAATTCCTCTACTCAAATAAAATTACAAGAACTGATTGCACAGGACTGTGTCCAGCTGGGTTTTCTTCACAGATATTACTACTCTCCCAGTATAAAAGATTTTCATTGTGTTCAGATGGTCTTCCCTTTCAGTTAAAGAATATCTCCTTGTCCTGTCACTATGAACCACTGAGAAGAATCTGAAGGATTTTGGGGCAAGACCCAAAAAATGGTGACGCTCATACCACTGCAACTGAATGAGGACTAAGCCAGGCCAACCAGAGCATCAACAAATGTTTCTTAGCTGCCTCCCATGACAAGAATCAGAAAGCCAGACAGCTCAAAGGTGTGTTTAACATCCTTCTAGGAAAACCGCGTTCCCTGCTCGCATTTCTTCTCTGACATTCCTATTGCTCATGTGTGCAGCTTGGAGAATAAACAGGAAGAACAAGAGGTCTGTACTCAGTCACAGGGTCATGATCTCTTTGAGATTACAGACACACAGTGGGACAACTCACATGGCTGAAATGCGTCATGGATAGCTATGTAGCTGGCTAAGAACGTGAAAAAGACAGCTACCTAGCTGAAGTATCTCTACCCTCAAGTATGCAGTTTAGGAAACAAAACAAAACAAAACAAAACAAAAACAAAAACATATATAGATATATATGTCCAGGAGGAGCTGGAAACCATCATGCTTCTGGAAAACCATGATGTATTTGCTGTCACCAAATCCTGGTGTGATGATACTCATGACTGGAAAGTGGCTACTGATGGCTACAAGCTGATCAGAAGGGACAAACTAGGAAGGAGAGGAGGAACAGACTGTGAAGAGCTGTCCCTGGAGAACGACCATGAGCAAATCGCAAACCTATTGGTGAGAGCTGAAGATTGAGGCAAAAAAGGTGACTTGTTGATGGCAGCTGCAGGTCAACTAATTAAACAAAGTCTGTTGATGAAATCACCTTCCTCCAGCTACAGAAAGAATCACAATTACAGGCTCTGGCCCTACTGGAAGATTTCAACCACTCTGGTATCTGCTGGAAAAGTAGTGGCGAGCTGTAAGCAATTCAGGAGGCTCCTGGCATGTATCAAGGGTTACTTCCTGATCCACTTAACAGACAGCCCCACCAGGGTGGATGCGGTGCTAGACCTGTTGCTCATGAATATACATGAACTGAACTGATTGATGATGTCAGGACTGGAGGCTGCTTGGTTGGAGTGATCACATAATGGTGGAGTTGCCTCTCCTGAAAGATATAGAATAGGAAAAGAGTAAAATAAGGAAGTTTAATTTTAGGAAAGCCAAATTCCAGTTCTCAACAAGAGAGTTACTCAACAAAATCCCCTGGGAATCTGTCCTCAAGGAGAAGAGAGGGGAGTGGAGCTGGTAGATCTATGATTCTAAAATCTTCAAGAAAGCTTCGCCTTTGGTGCAAGAACACTCTATCCTCAGGAGTAGGAAATCAGGAAAGGAAAGAAAAGCCACTGACTTATTAGTCTTACCTCTGTGTAGGAAAGATCATAGAGGAGATCCTCCTGGAAGCTTAGCTAAGGCACATGGAAGAGAAGGAGGTGATATAGGATAAACAACATGGCTTCACCAAGAAATGGCCCTATCTGGCCAACAATGTCACATTTTATGATGGTATAACTGTTCGTGGACAGGGGAAATGCCACTGATGTCATCTATCTGGACTTCAGCAAGGCTTTTGACACTGTCCCCTGTAACATTCTTTTCTTCAAATTGGAAATATATAGATTTGATAGATGGACTATCCTATGGACATGTAAACTGGTGGCAAGACTATATGCAGAGAGTGGTTATCAACAGCTTAATGTACAGATGGAGATCAGGATGAGTGGTGTTCCTTAGACAGTCAACACTGGAACCAGTGCTCTTTAATATTTTCATCAATTATATCAACAGTGGGAGTACACCCTCAGCAAATTTTAAGATAACACCAGCTGTGTGGGGTGGCTGACAGACCTGAGGGACAGGATGCTATCCAGAGAGACCTGAACTGGCTCAAGCATTGAGTCCAGGTGAATCTCATGACATTCAGCAACTCCAAGTGCAAGACGTTACACCCTCACTATCAGTACAAGCTGAAGGATGAAAAGATAGAGCATGACCCTGACAAAGAGAAGTTGAGAATACTGGTGGATGACAAGCTGGATGTGAGCCAGACATGTGCTCTTGCAGCCCAGAATCATAGAATCATAAAATGGTTTGTGTCCTGCAAAAGGCAGGGACAACTCAGAAAGCCAAAAACAAGGAAGACAACCATATCTTGGGCTGCATCAAAAAAAGCATGGCGAGAAATACTTACCCCTCTATTCCATGCTGGTGAGTTCTCAAATGGAATACTGTGTGTAGAGGTGGAGATCTCAGCAGAGGAGAAACACTGGCCTGCTAGGGTGCATCCAGAGAAGATCCACAGAAGTGATCCAAGGGATGGAACACTCCAGCACAAGGACAGACTGAGAGACCTGGGGCTGTTCAGCCTGGAGAATAGAAGGCTCTAGGTGGACCAGATAGTGGCTTTTTACTTTCTGAGGGGGGACTATAATAAAGAAGGGGATAGACTCTTCAGCACGGTCTGCTGTGGTAGAAGGGGAAATGGTTTCAGATGAACAGAGGAGAAATTTAGATACAGTATAAGGAAAATATTTTTTATAGTAAGGGTGTTGAGTTACTGGAACAGGTTGCTCAGAGATGTGGCAGCTGCTTGGAGACAGTCAAGGTTAGACTGGATGGGGCTCTGAGTAACCTGATTTAGCTGCAGATGACCTTGATCATTGCAGGGGAATTGGAATAGATGGCCTTTAAGTTTCTCCACCAACTTTAACAAGTCCATGATTCTATGATTATATGAGCTGATCGCTGAACTACTCTCGATCGTCTATGAAAGATCATAGAGAAAAAAAGAGGTGTCTGGTAACTGGAGGAAAACCAGTGCTATCCCAGCCTTCAAAAAAGGCAAAAACCTTGGGATACTACCAACAGTCCACCTCAACTCCATACCTGGAAAGATAATAGAACAACTTATTATTGATGTTATCTCAAAGAAAGTGGAAAAGAAGGTTACCAAGAGTATTCACCAATAGGAAATCATGCTTGACCAGTCTAGTAGCCTTCTAGGATGTCATGACTGGCTGTGTACATTAGGAGACAGTAGTGATAGTTGTCTGCTTTGACTTCAACAAAGCTTTTGAAACTGTCTCCCATAATATCCTCCTAGTTAAGCTTAGGAAGTGTAGGATAGAAGACTGGACATTGAAGCGTATTGAGAACTGGCTGACTGTCAGTGCTCAAAGTATCAGTGACACAGAGTCTAGTTGAAGGCTTATAGCTAGTGATGCTCCCCAGGGGTCAGTACTTGTCCGATCATGTTAAAGATAATCCTAAATGATCTGGATGAAGAGAGGGTGTGTACCCTCAGAGTTGAGTGATGGTATGAAGCTGAGAGGAGTAGTTGGCACATCAGAAGTCAGTGTTGCCATTCAGTGAGGTCTGGGCAGGTTGGAGAGCTGAGTGGTGAGGAAACTTGTGAGGTTCAACAACAGCAAGTGTGGGGTTTTGCACCTGGGGAGGAATAACTTCACTGGGAATGTATCCAGTGCACTGGAATTAATGGGTCCAAGTGTGGAAACACAGCCCTACCATTTGCAATGGATTGTTGCAGGTCACCCTGGAATAAGGAGAAGATCCTTGTTGCCTGCAATAGATTGATAACGTCACTGTATAGGATAAAATAGCAGAAGTATATGGAAAAGGAAAGCAAATAGTTCAAATTTTCTGAAAGAAGGTTTTGCTATAAAACAAAGTAGGGTCAATACACCTGTACAGGAGATCACAGAATCACAGAATCATTCAGGGTGGAAAAGACAAAGATCATCCAGTCCAACCGCAGCCCAACCATACTACCCTCACTCTAACAACCCTCTTCTAATAATATCTCTGAGCACCACATCCAAACGGCTCTTAAACACATCCAGGGACAATGACTCAACCACCTCCCTGGGAGCCTATTCCAGTGTTAAACAACCCTTTCTGTAAAGAAGTGTTTCCTAATGTCCAACCTAAACTTTCCCTGGAACAACTTGAAGACATTTCCCCTCATCCTGTCACCAGTCACCAGTGAGAAGAGACCTGCCCCGTTCTCACTGTAAGCCCCTTTCAGATATTGGAAGAGAACGATAATGTCTCCCCTCAACCTCCTTTTATCCAGACTGCNCAAGATCATCAATGAAGATGTTAAACAGAAGTGGCCCCAGCCCCAAGCCCTGGGGGACACTGCTTGTGACCTGCCGTTAGCTGGATTCTGCTTCATTGACCACAATTCTCTGGGCCCGGCCATCCAGGCAGTGCTTCACCCAGCAGAGTGTATGCCCATCCAGACCAGGAACTGCCAGCTTTTCCACAAGAACGTTGTAGGGAACAGCGTCAAAGGCCTTACTGAAGTCCAGGTAGACCACATCGACTGCCTTACCCTCATCCACTAAGCGGGTCACCTTGTTGTAGAATGAGATCCAGTTTTTCAGAAAAATGGCACTGTCAGATCTCTATGGATGTGATCAACAAAGTAACTGGTATGTCTCTACCCACCATCAGAAAGTAAATACAAGCTTTTTTTGAGTATTGTGTTTTTGGAGAATGCACATTCCAAATTATAGTCTAAGTCCTCTCTTTCAAGACCTCATGAAGAAGAACTATTTCAGATAGTTCCCTGGGCGACAACAAACCATTGAACAAACTAAATGGATAATAGGTCTTTCAGTAGCCCTTGAACCAGTCTGGACAGGACACCTGAGGTCAGCCCTTAGAGTTTTTGAGTCAGAGATACAAAGGATCTGAAGCCAGCTATGTTCCAACTGAAAAAGACGTATTGGCAGCATATTAAGGGGTTTAGCAGCTTCAGAAGTGTCTGGTAATGAAGCAGAGCTCCTCTTGGTACTCTGACTGTCAGTGCTGGGCTGGATATTTAAAATGAGGTTCCCCTTCACATGCTGTGTAACTGATACTACATGGAGTAAGTGGGTAACAGTGATCATACATTGGGCTTGAATAGGAAATTCCAGACATCATAGACTGAACAAAGGAAAGAGATTATGGAATAACAACAGGACGAAGAGAGGTGTACTGTAGAGGACCCACTGTATAATAAACTACTGAAAAATGAAAAGCAACATGCCTTTTTCACTGATGGGTCCTGTCATATCATGGGGAAGCAACAGAAGTGGAAAGCTGCTGCATAAAGCACTTCAAGACAGGCCACAGAAACTGCCAAAAGAGATGGATGAAATGAAAGTGCAGAAGAGAAAGCCAACCAGCTGGCTTTCTTGTTGAATGAGAGATGTGACCAGTGATTTTTCTGTATACTGACTCATGGATAGTGACATAGTAACTGGCAGTGAAGGGGAAAATTCGTTCAGGCTGCAGCACTGTGGCAAGATATTGATGCCCAGATAGAGAACCTGACCATAAAACTGTATCACATAGATGTTCACATACACAAGGGTCAGACCACTAAAGAACACTGAACAATGAGTACATGGAACAGGTTTCTTGGACTGAAATGGATCATGTAATGCATTTAATGTTATATAATTTACAGAAAATCTTTTGCAACATTTTCTTTTAGCATGTATATGATTTCTATGGGACACATTGAGCCATTTACTTCTATAGTTGGATTTTAAACAGTAATTTCTTTCTATGGGGGAAAGGGTCAGTATTTGGTATTTCTGCTATGAGGTGGTTTTGCTGTAAAAATGTGTGATAGAAATCATAAGAAATTACATTTTAACTTTCTTCTGGTTTAGATCTTCAAACATAGTCATGGTTTTCCATAGGTATTCCATATCATGACATCACTAAAATAACTGGTGGATTTGGGACAGCTGCTACAGTTCACAGAGTGCTTCCCACGGCTGGTCCTTTGCACATGGTTTCAGGGAGGGCGATATAAAGTGACACAGTAATGTAAGGACATCCCCTTTTTCCTCCATACTGCTGATCTTGCAGCACTGTTAAGAGGTATTCCCTTTCTCATTCGTTTTATTACTCATGATTCCTTTTATACTGTTATCTCACATTTATTTATCATTTTTAGTAAAATAATATTCTCTTTATCTCAATCAAGTGTCAACTTCTCACTTCTCTTCTGGCTTCACATGAGGGAAAGTGATGGGAAGAGGGAGCGAGGCCTGTCAACACAGATTCAACCTACAACAAACATATGAGTGAATTTTAGGTTTTAGTGTTGCAGTGGGAATCTTATAGCAAAATATCTAAGAGAATTGACTGAAGACTTCTAAATGTATTTCAAAGTCATTTTTAGGCATATGGGAAACAGAGGTATAACTTAGAGTTATAGCTTTTGAAATGGAAAAAAAGTTATTAAACATTTCCCTTTCTTACTTTTTATTTTTGTTTTCAGGTTCTTCAGAGAAACAGAAAGAGATAAGAAAATTTCTTAACTGTAACATACTGGTGAGGGGTCTGGAGCACAAGTCTTATGAGGAGCGGCTGAGGGAGTTGGGATTGTTTAGTCTGGAGAAAAGGAGACTCAGAGGGGACCTTATTGCACTCTACCACTTCCTGAAGGGGGATTGTGGTGCGGAGGGGGTCAGCCTCTTCTCCCAGATTACTAGTGACAGGACGAGAGGGAATGGCCACAAGTTGCACCAAGGAAGATTTAGATTAGATTTGAGGAGAAACTTTTTCTCTGAAAGAGTGGTCAGGCACTGGAATGGCCTGCCTAGGGAGGTGGTTGAGGCACCATCCCTAGCGCTGTTCAAGAAGCGTTTAGATGAGGTGCTAAGGGATTTGATTTAGTAGTTTAGTGGGTAGGGATGGTGATAGGAGGATGGTTGGACTAGATGATCTTGTAGGTCCTTTCCAACCTAATGTATCTATGAATCTATGAATCTATGAATACATTAGAAATACAGAGAGATTCGAAGATCATGCAATGATCATAAAATAAACATGAAAAAATCTTTCTTATTCTAGAGCTGTATTTATCCCCACTGATATTCAACCATCTTTAATTACCAAAAAGGACTTCAGTCCCAGTTGTCTGTACAGTAACACTAACTGTTTTCGTCCTGTATGTTGACAGAATTTAATGAGAGTTAAAAGTCACTATCTTGATTTTAGTTTTTCATATCTAAACTTTATTTGATGATAAATGAAGTACATGCTTAAACTAATGACTTTACAAAAAATTACTTTTTCTCAAACAAGACTATAAATAGGATATTAGATCTGTAAATGAATAAATATTATAGTGATAGCCAGCTTTGACTGAGATATTTACTGTAGATTTCCAAGAGCATTTATTGAAAGGACTTATGGTATACTAGTTAATAACTGAATATTCACAATAACATGTTCCAACAGAGATTAAGTAGAACTATGTCAATGGTTTACCGGGCTGGTTTGGCCTGGTTCCGCGACAATTGGTGTGGGGGACCCACAGACCCATGCCCCAGGAAAGGGGAAGGGGGAAAGGGAAAAGGGAAAACGGAGATGGGCCTGAAACAAAACAGCAGCAACGATCTGAGGAAGGAAGCCAATTTACTAAATAAGATATCAGAAAGGAAAATAACACAATATAATACAATATAATTGGAATTGAAGATAATAAATCAAATAAAATGAGCAAGAGAGAGTGCCCAATAAACTGAAGGTCTTACGCTAAATGCTGAAGGTGAGATGGCAGCGAGCACCCACTGCTGAGTAGATCCCAAAGGAAAAAGAGCGGATCCCGTGATCACAGAGAGTTTTTATCTTTTCCCTCTGAGTGGAAACACATAAAAATGCAAAGCATCGCACAGTCCTCTGGGGAATGTAGTTCTTCTTCTCTTCTGATACAGGTATACCTGGAACCATCAACAATCCATGGAGCTGGAGCATCAACTTTTTAACTCTTAGTATACTACATGATGTTATGATGTGGAATACCAATGCCAAAAATCATAAAACCATGACAAGCTATTCAGATTTAACCTCTTTTTTGCACATGCTTAGGAGGTATTAATGCTCTGTTCTATCAAAGCCTTATCTCAAACGGTAAAGGGAGTTACTAGCTTTCCAGATAAACACTGGAAAGCCAAGTCAACTTGAGATTTCGTTTCTCAACCTACTAAGGCACTGTGATAATCAAGAACTCCTTTCACTGAACTTCTGTATCATGGGAACTAGCAGGGGATCTAAAGGCTTAGAAGAGTAAAGTAATGATTATTAGCCTGCTGTCAGAGATCAAAAAACAAAACAGAACAACAGTAACAAAAAACAAAAAAAACAAAAACACACACACACACAAAAAATAACCAAAACCAAACAAACCAAAAAAAAACCCGCATTTTCAAGCACCTGATCTAGCTATTTCAGTATTTATCTTCTGCATTTTCTCTCCTCTCTCTTCTCTAATATTTTACAGTCATATCAAAAAAGAAAACACTGAAGAAGAAGCTGGGTCAAATACCCAGTGAAAGAAAGGGGAGAGCTCAAATTCCTATTTCAGATCATGTTTAGTTTACATTTTTGAACAGAATTTCAATAACAATGTTTAGAAGTGCTGTAAAATATTCAACAATTTGATGCTCATGGTAGAAGAGATAATCCAAATCTCTTCTCTCGGTAATGTATTGAACATTTCTTCCTTGAATACTCCAGCAACATTCATCACTAGGTATTTTGTCAAGTTCATCAATTTTGTCTATCAGTAAACTAACCAGGAATTAGAACATATTGAAAACAAGAATAAAAATAGTTCCAAAAAGCCATTTATTAAGGAGTTTCTGAACTGATTTCACACCTTTTCACTTCTTGCTGTAAAAATATTTTGGATCCAAATTTTCTATCCAGACTATCACCCTTGCTCCGAAGCAGAGGAGAATCTGCTAAAGCAGAGATGTTGCCCAAAGAGCAACAGAAAAGAAGAGTAAATGGGTCAGAATCACCTCCCTCGACTTACTGGTCAAACTTCTGTTGATCCAACCCAGGATTCAGTTGGCCTTCTGGGCTCCTAGCACACATTGCCAGCTCATGTCAAATCTCTCATCAATCAACAGTCCCAAATCCTTCTCCTCAGGGCTGCTCTCAAGCCAATCTCTGCCCAACCTGTATCTGTGCTTGGGATTGCTACAACCCAGATGCAGAGTCTAGTACTTGTCCTTGTTAAACATGGCATGGTCCCACCTCTCAGGCTTTTCCAGGTCCCTCTGGGTAGCATCACTTGCCTCTAGAATGTCAACTGCACCACTCAGGTTGGTATTGTCATCTGCAAACTTGCTGAAGGTGCACTTGATCCCACTGTCCATGTTTCCTACAAAGATACTAAATAACACTGGTCACAGCACTAGTTCCTGAAGAACATCAGTCATCCACTTGGACATTGTGTCATTGACCAAAGCTCTCTGAGTGCAACCATCCAACCAAATCCTTTTTTTTCTCCAATTTGGCAATAAGAATGCCATGTGAGACAATGTCAAACACTTTTCACAAGTGCAGGTAGGTGACGTCAATTGCTCTTTTCCCATTTATCTACTGATGCTGTAATACCATTATAAGAGGCCACCAAGATTGACTTACCCTTGNACATAAAAATGCAAAGCATCGCACAGTCCTCTGGGGAATGTAGTTCTTCTTCTCTTCTGATACAGGTATACCTGGAACCATCAACAATCCATGGAGCTGGAGCATCAACTTTTTAACTCTTAGTATACTACATGATGTTATGATGTGGAATACCAATGCCAAAAATCATAAAACCATGACAAGCTATTCAGATTTAACCTCTTTTTTGCACATGCTTAGGAGGTATTAATGCTCTGTTCTATCAAAGCCTTATCTCAAACGGTAAAGGGAGTTACTAGCTTTCCAGATAAACACTGGAAAGCCAAGTCAACTTGAGATTTCGTTTCTCAACCTACTAAGGCACTGTGATAATCAAGAACTCCTTTCACTGAACTTCTGTATCATGGGAACTAGCAGGGGATCTAAAGGCTTAGAAGAGTAAAGTAATGATTATTAGCCTGCTGTCAGAGATCAAAAAACAAAACAGAACAACAGTAACAAAAAACAAAAAAAACAAAAACACACACACACACAAAAAATAACCAAAACCAAACAAACCAAAAAAAAACCCGCATTTTCAAGCACCTGATCTAGCTATTTCAGTATTTATCTTCTGCATTTTCTCTCCTCTCTCTTCTCTAATATTTTACAGTCATATCAAAAAAGAAAACACTGAAGAAGAAGCTGGGTCAAATACCCAGTGAAAGAAAGGGGAGAGCTCAAATTCCTATTTCAGATCATGTTTAGTTTACATTTTTGAACAGAATTTCAATAACAATGTTTAGAAGTGCTGTAAAATATTCAACAATTTGATGCTCATGGTAGAAGAGATAATCCAAATCTCTTCTCTCGGTAATGTATTGAACATTTCTTCCTTGAATACTCCAGCAACATTCATCACTAGGTATTTTGTCAAGTTCATCAATTTTGTCTATCAGTAAACTAACCAGGAATTAGAACATATTGAAAACAAGAATAAAAATAGTTCCAAAAAGCCATTTATTAAGGAGTTTCTGAACTGATTTCACACCTTTTCACTTCTTGCTGTAAAAATATTTTGGATCCAAATTTTCTATCCAGACTATCACCCTTGCTCCGAAGCAGAGGAGAATCTGCTAAAGCAGAGATGTTGCCCAAAGAGCAACAGAAAAGAAGAGTAAAGGGTCAGAATCACCTCCCTCGACTTACTGGTCAAACTTCTGTTGATCCAACCCAGGATTCAGTTGGCCTTCTGGGCTCCTAGCACACATTGCCAGCTCATGTCAAATCTCTCATCAATCAACAGTCCCAAATCCTTCTCCTCAGGGCTGCTCTCAAGCCAATCTCTGCCCAACCTGTATCTGTGCTTGGGATTGCTACAACCCAGATGCAGAGTCTAGTACTTGTCCTTGTTAAACATGGCATGGTCCCACCTCTCAGGCTTTTCCAGGTCCCTCTGGGTAGCATCACTTGCCTCTAGAATGTCAACTGCACCACTCAGGTTGGTATTGTCATCTGCAAACTTGCTGAAGGTGCACTTGATCCCACTGTCCATGTTTCCTACAAAGATACTAAATAACACTGGTCACAGCACTAGTTCCTGAAGAACATCAGTCATCCACTTGGACATTGTGTCATTGACCAANAACGATCTGAGGAAGGAAGCCAATTTACTAAATAAGATATCAGAAAGGAAAATAACACAATATAATACAATATAATTGGAATTGAAGATAATAAATCAAATAAAATGAGCAAGAGAGAGTGCCCAATAAACTGAAGGTCTTACGCTAAATGCTGAAGGTGAGATGGCAGCGAGCACCCACTGCTGAGTAGATCCCAAAGGAAAAAGAGCGGATCCCGTGATCACAGAGAGTTTTTATCTTTTCCCTCTGAGTGGAAACACATAAAAATGCAAAGCATCGCACAGTCCTCTGGGGAATGTAGTTCTTCTTCTCTTCTGATACAGGTATACCTGGAACCATCAACAATCCATGGAGCTGGAGCATCAACTTTTTAACTCTTAGTATACTACATGATGTTATGATGTGGAATACCAATGCCAAAAATCATAAAACCATGACAAGCTATTCAGATTTAACCTCTTTTTTGCACATGCTTAGGAGGTATTAATGCTCTGTTCTATCAAAGCCTTATCTCAAACGGTAAAGGGAGTTACTAGCTTTCCAGATAAACACTGGAAAGCCAAGTCAACTTGAGATTTCGTTTCTCAACCTACTAAGGCACTGTGATAATCAAGAACTCCTTTCACTGAACTTCTGTATCATGGGAACTAGCAGGGGATCTAAAGGCTTAGAAGAGTAAAGTAATGATTATTAGCCTGCTGTCAGAGATCAAAAAACAAAACAGAACAACAGTAACAAAAAACAAAAAAAACAAAAACACACACACACACAAAAAATAACCAAAACCAAACAAACCAAAAAAAAACCCGCATTTTCAAGCACCTGATCTAGCTATTTCAGTATTTATCTTCTGCATTTTCTCTCCTCTCTCTTCTCTAATATTTTACAGTCATATCAAAAAAGAAAACACTGAAGAAGAAGCTGGGTCAAATACCCAGTGAAAGAAAGGGGAGAGCTCAAATTCCTATTTCAGATCATGTTTAGTTTACATTTTTGAACAGAATTTCAATAACAATGTTTAGAAGTGCTGTAAAATATTCAACAATTTGATGCTCATGGTAGAAGAGATAATCCAAATCTCTTCTCTCGGTAATGTATTGAACATTTCTTCCTTGAATACTCCAGCAACATTCATCACTAGGTATTTTGTCAAGTTCATCAATTTTGTCTATCAGTAAACTAACCAGGAATTAGAACATATTGAAAACAAGAATAAAAATAGTTCCAAAAAGCCATTTATTAAGGAGTTTCTGAACTGATTTCACACCTTTTCACTTCTTGCTGTAAAAATATTTTGGATCCAAATTTTCTATCCAGACTATCACCCTTGCTCCGAAGCAGAGGAGAATCTGCTAAAGCAGAGATGTTGCCCAAAGAGCAACAGAAAAGAAGAGTAAAGGGTCAGAATCACCTCCCTCGACTTACTGGTCAAACTTCTGTTGATCCAACCCAGGATTCAGTTGGCCTTCTGGGCTCCTAGCACACATTGCCAGCTCATGTCAAATCTCTCATCAATCAACAGTCCCAAATCCTTCTCCTCAGGGCTGCTCTCAAGCCAATCTCTGCCCAACCTGTATCTGTGCTTGGGATTGCTACAACCCAGATGCAGAGTCTAGTACTTGTCCTTGTTAAACATGGCATGGTCCCACCTCTCAGGCTTTTCCAGGTCCCTCTGGGTAGCATCACTTGCCTCTAGAATGTCAACTGCACCACTCAGGTTGGTATTGTCATCTGCAAACTTGCTGAAGGTGCACTTGATCCCACTGTCCATGTTTCCTACAAAGATACTAAATAACACTGGTCACAGCACTAGTTCCTGAAGAACATCAGTCATCCACTTGGACATTGTGTCATTGACCAAAGCTCTCTGAGTGCAACCATCCAACCAAATCCTTTTTTTTCTCCAATTTGGCAATAAGAATGCCATGTGAGACAATGTCAAACACTTTTCACAAGTGCAGGTAGGTGACGTCAATTGCTCTTTTCCCATTTATCTACTGATGCTGTAATACCATTATAAGAGGCCACCAAGATTGACTTACCCTTGGTAAAGCCATGTTGGTTATCTCCAATCACGTCATCTTCATTTTCCATGTGCCTTAGTAGGGCCTCCAGGAGGATCTGCTCCGTGATGGGAAATGACCACAAAATGAAGTCCCTCACAAATGTTCTTGGGAGCTTCTTCACAGTGAGGGTGACGGAGCACTGGCACAGGTTGCCCAGAGAGGTTGCAGAGTCTCCTTCTCTGGAGATGTTCAAGACCCATCTGGACACCAACCTGTGCAACCTGGTACAGGGAGCCTGTTTTGGCAGGGAGTTTGACTTGATGATCTCTAGAGGTCCTTTCCAATCCCTACAATTCTGTGATTCTGTGACCTTGGAAGGCAGGCACAGAGGGGAGACTGACAGGCCTGTAGTTCTCTGGATCTTCTTCTTTTCCCTTCTTGAAAATGGGGGTTATATTTCCCCTTTTCCAATCAATGGTGACTTCACCAGACTACCATGTCCTTTCAGATATGATGGATAGCAGCTTGGCAACATCATCCACCAGTTCCCTCAGAATCTGGGGATGGATCTCATTGGGTCCCATGGATTTGTACAACTTCAGGTTCTTTAGATGCTGTGGGATATAGAATAAAAATCAAGGCTTTAAAAACTTAAACTAGTAATAATTTTTTTCCGAATTTCCTAATTGCAGACCAATTTAATTTATATATCTAACAGAATTCTGTAAGACTCAGTATTTATGTTCTGGATGAAACATTGTTTGTCTGAAAAAAAGCTGCCATGTTTTGGCCAGAGGGCCTTGCTGTCCTGATGCTCAAGTTCCCCACTTACAGGAAACTTGTAATCCCTGTCACTGAGCTTTTTGTAAAGCCATTGTAGGAAGAAAAACATTGTCTTACCCTTGACATTTCTCATCTTTATAATATGTAAAATAGGGGTTCCAAATAAAAGCTGGTATCATATAAAATCAGTAGGATAAAACACAGATTTAAATTTCAATAGAGAAAAAATAAATATTCCTTCTATTCCACCTTACATCCTGAATTATTATAAAACACAACCTTAACACTTATCTTCTTACTTGTAGATAAATTCCAAAAAGAAAAAAAAATCTCCTTTGCATACATTTGCCAGTATAAGCAATGCACGCATCTATATTGACTACCTCAAAAGAGAAAAAATCACTTCTAGTAAGTGCTTAACACCTTGGTAAGGAGCTCGGTTTTACAATATAAGGTATACTGTTTGAACACAAATGGGTTACATTGATAGCACCAAAAAGGAGTAAGAGATTACTTCTGGAACAAATTATTATTTTTCTTTGTTTAAAGAAACCTGTTTTACAGCTGTTTGCAAATTTGCTGATGTTATGAGTCCCATTTGCAGAATTCTGTATCAGTGTTGGAACGGATAATGAGGACTTCTTCTGGAAGATAAGAACAATGTATCAGAAGTATATATATTTATCCTTTTGAATGTCTGTTCTTCGGCACTTCAGAAGGTCTGGAAGGTCATTCAGGCATCTAGGAAGGTTTTTTATTCCGTTTCATGTCTGGAATGTTACTCTGACATATTTCTTGTAAGTTAACCATAAAATAAATATTTGTCATAGTACACATAGTCAATTCTAATTTTCTTACAAAATAGCCAGGAAATTCTTCAATGAATGAGGACTCCATCTTTCCTTTCAGTCTCTCAGCGAGTGAAAATTCAGTCAGCTTAAAAGAAGGTGAATGGACTTCTTATCTATATTTAATAAATCATCAGAGTTTTTGACTGTAAAAAGTCTTGATCTCTTTTGAAGATCCCATCACACCTTGTAAAGTTCTTCAGAAACTCTGTGTGTTGCTCCACAACACATAATTTTACTCCAGGATACTGTATATTAATCTGTGAATTTCTGGTGTTATAAGTGTCCCTTACTGGTGTTATAAGTATCTCAGCTCAAAATATAATTACTCCAACTTGTTTTAGATAAAAATGGAAGAACATATTTACAGTTGCTGCAAAGATGAATGACAGACCCTTATTATTATGAATGCACTGAAGTAATTACTGGTGAAATTACCGAACTCCAGGGGTCACTGAGATCACACCTTGATGACAGTGAATTAAGAGTACAAGAGAAAACAGCAAGACAAAATCAGATTGTCTTTATTACTGCTGGGATTCTGTGTTAATAAGAGAAGTCACAAGGCTCTGATTGTAACTACTTACTGTTTGTTTGATAATGTAAAGTGGATATCAGAGAGATATACTTTGTTGTAGATCATTGTTGAAAATTACAATTACATGTCTCATGTACAGTAAAAGTTCTTGGTAGTTCAATTGGCAGAAAAATAATCATATGTGTAAGTTTATGGTTTAAACCCTCCTTAATAAGTGAATAAAATCAAGAATTGCAGTTATGATTTTTCTTCTCTACTACATCCTGAATAATTAGATATTTTTTTACACTGGGCTTAGGTCTCATCTGATTAAAGGTGACCTGATCCAGTGGAGCTGAACAGAGCCTTTCCAACACCTGGCACAATGGTTCTTAATTGGCTTTCTAGTTAACGGCAGCACCCTTTAATTAGCTATCTCCAAGTAATGACCTTCTCTCTAGCTCTTTTAGTACTACCAAAAAGTGTTGTTTATACTCTTTGTTGTCACCTCAGCCACTTATACCTGACTGTTAGTATCTAAAATCTCAGAGGACAGGAAGAAAATCTTTTTTTCGTCTTGGAGTTGTCTTCATGCAAAAACAAATAAATGAGTAAATAAATACAGAAAAGAATGAAAATAAAGTAATAAATACAATAAAAAGTTTACTGGATGATGGTGTGATTTCTTTAATCTCATTTTAAGTCACATAGCCCTAATATATCAGTGGTCTTCAAACCAGTATGCAAAGGGATGGTCACTACTGTGAGCATGATACCTTCCTGTCAACAGTTTATGAGTCTGGTTCAACCCAGTTCTGTAACTAACGTGGTGGGGGACCCACAGACCCATGCCTTGGGAAAGGGGGAGGGTGAAAAGAGAAAGGGTAGGGTGGTGGTCCAAAAAGCAGAACAGGAGCAATGATCTGAGGAGGAAAACTTAGTAAATCATTATGTTCAGTGCTAGAGTTGTGCCTGTGTATAACCACTTAAGGGCACTGATGGAGATACCTATCTGATTCTTATACACCCCAGCTAATGTAACAGACAATACATGTTTGGACTGGTTTCCAGATTCTCTTCTCAGTTCCTTGCACATGTTCAGGATGCCATCTTAGGGACTGTGTTATCAGTCTCCCTGCATGTACTCTCTGCAAAAGTAATTTACATCACGTGGAGGAAGCTTTTCCCAAAACCAGAGAACGTTGAGTGTCTGGGGATATGGAGAGGTTTAGGAAAAAGATTAGAAGCCTGGGGACTCCCAGTGTCATGGGATTTTACTCTTGAACACCGGTGGGATCCTGAGAAACTGAGTGAGTATTTGAGTAAGGGATGGTGCAGCTCAGAAAGATCTGAGGAAGAACAGCTTATGAGGCTTGGCTTGTGCTTACTGAGCTTTATATAATACTATTCTAGAGAGAGAGAATTTCCAAATTGAGATCCAAACCAAAAGGGGAAACCTCCAATCCAGACCTGAACAATCACAGGAAGCACCAGTATCAGTGTTTGTTGCCCCTGTGGAAGGCCAGAAATGGGAACAGGTGTCCTCATGCCTAGAACTGAAAGAAGAGGAAGAAGAAGAAGATCCAGGAGAGGGGCCCTCCCAAGAACCACCACCACAGAGTAAGACAACTAAGAAAAGTGAGAGACATGGAGAGGGGAGTGATGAGGAGGAAGTCACTGTTACCGACCTCTAAAAATGACTGAAATCCAAGGTTCAAGAAAGGAGTTTATACAACACCCAGATGAAACTATTGTCACATTGTTGCTTCAGTGTTGGGACAATGGGGCCAGTAGCATGTCCCTAGTTGATAACAAGGCTCTCCAACTAGGAAAGAGACCCAGCTATCGACAGGGATAAGTAGATGACTGAACAGAGTCACCACCCTCTGGGAATGAATGTTAGCAGCTGTGAAGGAAAGACATCTCTACAAGATGATCTGGAGCCTGCGATGAGAAGATGGAATACTGTTGAGAAAGGCACCCAGTATTTGAGAGAAACAGCTATGGTGGAAATTTGTATGATCCCACGTTTATTCCTAACCAACCATGCCAGGACTATGATCCTGATGGAATGAGAACTACTCCTGATAAGTGGTGGAAGCTCTTCACAACAGCACTGAGGAGGTATGCCAGTACACTAGTAACAATGTTACTAGTAGATATATAGATATGAGGACCAAAACAGAAGACCCCTAGTTTTTGAACTGATTCTTACACTTCAAAACTTTGAACAAAAATTCCCATCATTGCATGGTTCCATTTTAGCCATGTAAAAGGCACTCACCTTTTAGCAGCCCCATATGGCCGTTCTATAAAGACAATGGAGAATGGAGGTCGAAAGTAGATTGAGAATCATGAGTCTTCCCTCTGTGTTCCCTGACTGTCTCTCCTACAGTGCTGGAGTAAGGACTTTGGATTTGGAAAATCTCTTGTCATGAAACTGGGCTGAACCAGACCAAATCATGATGCTTTTATATGCTAAAATGTAGCAAGCACCATTTTTACATTATAAGCATATTTTAAAATTACATGTCAAATTTGTGATTAGATTCCTTATTATGTGTACAAATAAACTAAGTTTTGAAAGAAAATAAGTGTTCTTTCTTTCTTACCACATTAAAAGCAGCTTTTTTCCTACATTCTTATAACATTATAAGGGTGTTAAAATTTTTATTCTTTGTCCAAATTTCTACCTTCATCTTTTTCTCATTCAAAATCCTTCTTGGGTAAACTCCAGCACTGTGCTCTGAACCACTGTGTTTTGATGCAATGCATAATTAAGCAGCTTGTGTTTTCCAGTAAAGGAGCCTACATATCACTGAATGATTAAATAAACCATTTATATAAGGCATTAATATCAGCATTCGTACTTTCTCCTAGGGATTGAATGACCTTGTACCTTGGTTAAATTCTTCCCCTGCGGAACTAACTGGTACACATCGTTTTGATGTGTATAGTTTTCACACTGAAATAAACAAATACATATACATCTTACACATCTTACAATGCTTCATCATTTGCTTTTGTCAGACATTGAAATAAGATTAAGTTTAAAGACAGATCACTCATTAAATGTGGGAAGGTGGTTATAAGCTCTTACAATGGAGATCCGATTGAACTGCAGCTTTGGGTACAGGTGTTATTACAGTCAAAGAAAAATGTAATTCAACAGGCAAAGGTTGAATTTTTATGCAATTACCATATATATAGGACTTAAAGCTATACACTTTACACATGAGTAGCAATTCAGTGGATGACCCACAATTTAATCTTAGACCTTGCTCTCTGAACTGGAACAGCAAACAGTAGACAGTAAAGAATAATAATAGACTTAAAAGTTCTTTGCATTCATTAGAACAAGATCATTTTGCTGGTATTTCTTTCCTCATCTTCTGCCTTTCTTTAGACTTGAGTATACTATGAATATTTTTGCAAACTTATTTCAGGTAGAATATAGAATTTTTAACAAAATAAGTTTTAATGAAGAGTGTCTAATACTACTCCAGAAACTACACTGAGTGGCCAAAGGTCTGAAATAATTTTTACTGTTAAAAAAAAATAAATCATTTCATTAGTATAATTTTGGAATAGAGGTCTCACATGGAAATCATTTAACTTATGATGGTATCTTCAAAATTAAGCGCGCATAAGAAAAACTCACTTGATCATGATCCTTTCAGATCATAGTCTTCCTGGAGAAAGTTACCATCTCATCACTCAGAGAAACTGGACATTCTCGATCTGATTGTTCGCATTTTAGGTATGCTAGAACCAGAAGGCACGAATTTTATTTTTTCCACTATTGGTTGTTTGTCAGTGACAATACTTCTTGAATGTTCTACAGACCCACTTGACTGCAGTGCCTGAGGCATGGACTTAGATGTGAATGATCCAAATCATTTCATAGAATCATAGGGTTGGAAGGGACCTCAAGAGATCATAAAGTCCAACCCCCCTGACAAAGCAGGTTCCCTACACCAGGTCGCACAGGTAGGCGTCCAGGTGGGTCTTGAATATCTCCAGAGAAGGAGATTCCACAACCCCCCTGGGCAGCCTGTGCCAGTGCTCCGTCACCCTCACCATAAAGAAGTTCTTGCGCACATTCATGCAGAACCTCCTGTGCTGCAGTTTCTGGCCGTTTCCCCTTGTTCTTTCTCCACACACTTCTGAAAAGAGTCTGACCTCGACACTTTGTCCCCCACACCTCAGATATGTATAAGCCTGGATCAGGTCCCCTCTCGGTCTTCTTTTCTTAAGGCTAAAGACACCCAGTTCACTTAGCCTTTCTTCATAGGGGAGATCCTCCAGGCCCTTCACCATCTTTGTGGCCCT
>VXAB01004299.1:218791-264984 GCA_013399175.1 Odontophorus gujanensis | reverse complement strand
GATGTTGAACAAGATTGGGTCCATCACAGAGGCCTGATAAACACCACTAGATATGTTCTTCCACCTGGACTCTGTGCTACTGATCACAGCCGTCCGTGTTTGACTAGTCAACCAGTTCTCAACCCACCTCACCATTCACTCATTTATCCCACCCTTCCTCAGCTTTGTAGTAAGGATGCTGTGGGAGACAGTATCAAATACCTTTCTGAAATCAATACAGACTACATCCACTGCTCTACCCCAATCCACCCAGCCATTGGTGACATCATAGAAGGCTACCAGGTTAGTCAAGCATGACCTTGCCCTGGTGAACCCATTCTGACTATGCTTGACCACCTTCTCTTTCAGTTGTCTGGAGATGGCATCCAGAACAAGCTGTTCCATTACCTTTCCAGGAACGGAGGTGAGGCAGACTGGCCTGTAGTTTCCTGGGTCCTTCGTCTTGCTCTTTTTGAAGACCATGGTGACACTGGCTATCCTTCAGTCTTCAGGCACCTCTCCAATTCTCCCAAGACCTCTCAGAGATGATAGAGCAGTTCCTCAATCACCTCCGCCAGCTCTCTCAGCACATGTGGATGCAACCATGGATGCATGAATTTATGTATATTGATGTTGCATAGATGCTCTTGGACCATCTTTTCCCTCTCCAAAGGGAAGCCTTCCATTCCCAAGGTTCTCTCACTTATCTCCAGGGTCCAAGATTCCTGAGAGAGAGTCTTTGCAGTAAAGACAGAAGCAAAGAAGTCGTTCAGTATCTCCACCTTCTCTGCATCCCCCATATTCAGAACACCCCCCCTTATTTAGTAAGGGATTCACGTTTTCCCTAGTCTTCCTTTTACTGCTGACATACTTAAAAAGCCTTTCTTATTATTCTCTATCTCCTTTGCCAGATTCAATTCTAGGTGGGCTTTAGCTTTCCTCGTTGCACCCCTGCAGGCCCTGACAGCATTCCTGTATTCTTTCCAAGTGGTCAGACCCTTTTTCCACATTTTGTGGACCTTCTCCTTCGAGTTCATGCATGAGCTCCTTGCTTATCAACACAGGTCTCTTGCCACCCTCACACGATTTCTTACTCACATGGACACACCGATTCTGAGCTTGGAAGAAACACAGTTTAAATGCTGACCAATGAATGTATTTTCTCTGCAATCTCCTACAACATCCCCAAGTCCTTCTCTGTCCCACTGACCTCCACTCTCTTCCCTCATCAAATCTAATTGAAATCTGTGAACTATTCCACCCTAGTGAGTGTCGTTTTATCCTCTTTCCCCTTCATACCTAGTTTAAGACCCTCTCAACAAGCCCTGCCAGTTTTTGGGCTCAGATCTGCTTTCTCCTTGGGGGCAAGCAAGACCTGTCCACAGCCATCAGGCCAGGTACTGAGTGAACTGTCCCATTGTCACAGTGTCATCTGTGACAGAGACACAAGGGAAGCAAAGAAAGGAGAGGCTAAGAAAAAAAAGCACGGGAACCCACAGCAGCCAAGAGAGCATGGGCCGGGAGAGCGAGGCTGGCATCTGCTCCGAAGCTCCGCCCCTCTGCCGCTCACCACCGGAGCATTAACTCCTTAACTCCCAACATGATTTTTGATGTGGAATACGGGCTTGAAAACCACAACACCCATGGTCAAAGAACCCAAAATTCCCGTGGTGGCACCAGGCTTTCAGACATACATGCAGAGGCTGAATTTTCCTAGACGGCTCTGTATCCTTCACCACCTCAGAAGGGAGAGAGGAAAATACCACTTAAATACCACTTAAATATCACTCCCTCAACCAACCACCATAAACCCCAGAAATCTCTTTTGATAGCTTGCAGGCTTCCCTGGTCGACTTCATGACTGCCTGCCTGAACTATCGATAGCAGGTAGTAATCAGAGGAGCGATCCAGACCTGTGAGTTTCTTGGTGATGTACCTGATCCAGGCCCCAGGGAGGTATGAAAACTTCCCTATGGGTGAGCTCTGCATATGGGACCCCTCTGTTTCACTGAGAAGGCAATCGCCTACCACACTTACCTTCTGTCTTTCCTGGCAGAGGCGGTCTCAAGGCACGGGGATGACTGCCCCACCCTCGGCCCCCTCTTAGGCTGATCCTCCCTCACCTCGTCATCTCACCTCCCTTTCAATTTCCAGCACCTCAAACCTATTGCTTAGGGTGACCTCAGAAAGTGGAGTAGGCAGGCAGGGGGTGTACGCGTGATGCTGAGCTGGGACTCTTTTCCAACCCCCCTCATCTGTCAGATCTGTCCGATTGTAACTGGGAAGGAGGTCCACCACTTTTCAGGGGGTATCTCCCTGGTACCCTTCCCTCCAGTATGCCAGCATGTTACTCCACCAGTCAATCTCCCGCTCACACTCCCTGATGGATCCCAGTCTCTCCACCTCCTCCTTGAGCTCCACCTCCAGGCTAAGCAATTTTTCCACCTGCTTGTACTTCATGCGGGTGAAATCCTTGCCACCCTCTCCCAGCAGCAGCAGGCTCAGGCACACCTTGTGAACCACCACATTTCTGAGCAGGCCCTCCGCCTGCATAGTCACAGTCTTCTTGTGGCAGACCTGATGTCTGGTGGAGACCATGTTCATCTGTGGCCTCAGAGATTACCAAAAGGTGAGCTGGTACCCTGAGCAAAGAGGGACAACACTTACACAACCTGCTGCTTGACCTACCTCCCACCACCTAGCACAGGCACATCGCTTTTGCTGGCTTCAAAAAACCCTAAAAAGAGCTTTTTTGTCAGCCCTTTTCGCTTCAGATCTCTTACCCAGTGCACTCTTACCTGCCCTGAAGCCAGTCTCTACAGCAATGGAGCAGGAAGCATTTATGTACTTTGTGGATGACAGAGCACAGATGGAAGTTGCCCAAAGAGACTGTGGCATCTCTCTGTCCTTGAAGGTCTTCAAAAAACATCTGGACAGTGTCCTGGGCAACCTCCTTTAGTTGTCCCTGCTTGAGCAGACAGTTGGATCAGATGGTCTCCAAAGGTCCCTTTGAACTTCAATTAATCTGTGGAAAGTTTTCTTCCCGTTAAAAGTGACCCAGAGGGAGTGTTAGTGCTGAGCCATTTAAGAGAACACACTGGTCAAAACTGTTGACTAAATATAAAAAATACATCTGTTAAGAATACATGTAATACATGTACATTACTTAATTGTTCAATTGCTTCATGATGAATCATTAGTTTGAAGGAAAAAATAAGGATCCGTATCTGTCAAATGCCATTCCAAAGTATTACTTGATGGTATTTTAACTCAGTATTTGCTTTTACCATTTCACTGAATGTATGTAATTATCATAGTTTCCTTCTAGGACATGAAAATTTAAGGTAATAGGTAAAAGAAGGATCTTTTACCATAAGTATATTTAGTCTGTTGGAAAGCCAGCCAAGACATGTTGTAGAATTGTTGACAGTGGATTGCTTAGTGCTAGACGAGACACCCACACACTGGGACTGTGTGTAGGCAACACCAAATCAATGCCTCTGCCATGCTGGGCTGGACTGGATGACTCACAGGAACAGTTTTCCAAACAAAATTATTCTTGATCAAGCAGTGAAATGCAAAAAAAACTTCAAACCTCAAAAATAAGAGGAAAAAAATGCACACTGGTCCACACCTGAAATCACATAGTAGCAAAGCATATATATATGTGTGTTTGTGTGTGTGCATGTGTGTGTTGTGGGTTAACTGGGCCCTGCACACAGAGGCCCCTCCTGCTCTCCCTGCTACCAGAACCTTGCTGGATAAGCTCAGTACAGCAGAGAATGAAAGAATGAAGTGGCAAATGTTTCAGGAAATTGCTTTTAAGTTCAGTTTTCTCAAACTATTCTATTAAATTTTAAAATGTATTGTATTTCCCAACCTACTATCCATTATTTAGGCATATTAACCATTACACTACCATTTAGCCATATGTAACCATACTAACCATTATTTAGGCAAATAGTTAGATGAAGTTTGGCTAAAACAGGAGTATGCATGTCAAAATATAACACAAAAGGAAACTATAAGACAAATGATGATGGACCTGGGAAAGAGTCAGCAGTAGTGTAATATGCATGAAATGTGCTTAGCAAAATTCGGGTTAAACTTACTGAATAAAATATACAATCATTTAATCGAAGTGATCTCTTTTTGTTGTTCTCATTTTTATCTGTTTTAATTTAAAAAAATTAAAAATTAAAATAAGGTTTTTTACTTGTATACATTAAATATATATTTTATGAGGGCTGATCTATAACTAATGTCTCCTACTTTATTATTGTTAACTGTTTACGGGAAGGTTCGGCCTGGCTCTGTGATGACTGCGGCAGGGGGACCCGCAAGTCCATTCCCCAGGAAAGGGAAAAGGGGAAAAGGGGAAAGGGCAGGGAGATGGACCTAAAAACAAAATAGCATCGATGACCTAAGGAGGAGATTTACTAAATAAGATATCAGAATGTAAAATAACACAATATTATACAATATAATTGGAAATGAAGCTAATAAATAAGATGAGAGAGAGAGTGTCCAAAAACCGAAGACCTTACTGTACCACTGAAGGCGTGACAGCTAGGGAGCACTCATGCTGCTGAGATGAGCAGAAAGGGAAAAAAGGGCATCTTGTGACCTGTGGACTGCTTTATCTTTCCCTGTGAACAGAAAATGGAAACAGAACGGTGAACAGTCCTCTGCAATACATAATTGTTCTTTTGTCTTCTAAGGCAGGTATACCCAGAACTATCTACGATCCGTGGAACTGGAGCATTAACACTTTAAATCCCAGTGCACTACATGTTATGACATGGAATACCAATTACAAAAATCATAAAACCATGACAGTTATGTTGGCCCCTGACATCAGAGGCAAATATTGGTGACATGGCAATAGAGGTTGAACCTTCCCACCGATATGCTGTTACATTTTGTTGCTGTGTGACAGATAGCAGTAGAGGGGCAGGCTGACACAATGGCTACTGCTATGGAAGTGTGTATGAAGCAAAGGTGTGTCACTGAATTCCTCCATGTGAAAAAAAATGACACCCAATAACATTTGTCAGTGCTGGCTGTATGTTTCTGGACGCCGAAGTGTGGATGTGAGCACAGTGAGGTGGTGAGTGATGTGTTTCAGCTGCGGTGTCAGTGACAGTGGGTTACCTCCACTGGTGCATGCAGCCTCTGATGAAAGTACATAGCTAATAGTGGTGACTATGTAAAAAAACTTTTTTGTAGCTGAGAATTGTGCTCTTTCTATCTGTTGTACTTTCCTTGGAAATAAACAGGAGGCATTTATTTCAGAGCAGCCTAATCTAATTATTGGCCATGTCAAAAGACAATTGAAGAATTAACAGGAAAAAATGTATTTATTAAAGGTAAAATGTGTTTTTAACTTGTATTTTGAATTCAGTAAATGCTAAAAGCCCTAGTCTAACTCCCACAAGTGAGTAAAGGTTAGAAAGAATTCAGCAGCATCTTTAAGCTTTCTGTTGTTTACTTTTACAAGCAGATGGAAAAAACAGTAAATTATTAGTCAAATAATGAAAATTCTCACAGGGCTCGTTCTTTTATCATTCATGAGATCTGGAATTTCCAGACCACCCTCTCTTTTTTTCAGTTGTCCCAGAACTCCCCTATTTATCAACTATGTAGTGTTTTCATAGC
This sequence comes from Odontophorus gujanensis, assembly GCA_013399175.1. NCBI lineage: Eukaryota > Metazoa > Chordata > Aves > Galliformes > Odontophoridae > Odontophorus > Odontophorus gujanensis. Next base: position 259,347 of record VXAB01004299.1, on the reverse strand, counting down.
AGAAATAAAAAGTTAAAAAGAAAATCTACTAAAGAAAAATCAGTAATATATGATATAATATAATATATGTGTGAATTCAGATCTTTATACATACAATTTCAGCTGAAGAAATTTAGCAATTTTCCACTTAAATTTTGAACATTGTTCACTTCACTGTTTTTGTTTGATGAAGATGTGTCTTGATATCCTTTGTCTTTCAAAGGTTTGATTACCATATGCATTTCTTACTGTCAAACTTATGAAAACAATCAATCAAATTTCAAGCACAAACCTGAACACAAATTAATGTCTCACAATGATTAAAGAGAAGTGGAAAGTGTTTTTTTCAGAAGTTAATTTTATTTGTTTGCAGTATTTAGCATTAGCTACACAAGTTTTCAAAAAATGTTAACAGTGTGCAAATAATCTGCTTCTCCCTTTCCTCTAAGGCAAAACTTGTACAACTATTCAAGTATAGAAAAGTTTACTTTAATAGTTCTTAGTAATATTAGAAATCAAGAAGATTGATAAAACATATTCCTTTAAAGTCTGACCTAGTTTCTTTTATCCCAGCTACTTTTATGTTTCTTAATTTTGGTAATGAATACGGATAAATCTTTTTTAATGTTGTTTTCAATTGATTTAAAGTTTGCTTCAGCTTTCTACTTCATTTATTCAAGTCTTTGCAAGCACTTTGGGAAAACAAATGACAAATGTTTTCATTAATCTTAGTTTCCAATCATCATTGCAAAATCTAAATTCTGGGCTGAAGTCTGCAAATGTCTACTATTTTAGTATGCATGATGCACAGGAAGATGAATATAGTTGAAAGCAAGTTAATTTGACTAAAGGAGCAGTTTGTTTGAGAGCTAAGAGTTAGTTTTAAGAACACTGAATTCTTTATCTGATGTTAGCTAAGCTATCTGGCTGCACCTTCCACTCTCTTACAAGTAAGATGAAATAGATGTTTGGACCAGGCTATGTTAAAAAGGCACAACTGTTTCCAGAATGTCGTTATTACAACGCTGCTCAAACTCCCTGTGGGTCAGGTGATCCCTGCACTGTCTTCTACCTGTGCCTGTGGCATAGGGCTAGCTGGGGAGGTGGGCACAACACCACTTTAGTAGCCCTGCAGCCACGCCTAACATGGTACCCTGGCCAACTTAGTTTGTGCTGTGTACTGATACTGTCTAACTAAGAGCATTTCTGTTGTTCTTAACCTCACAGGGTGCTGGATGCCTTGATTAGCAATTACCTGGGTTCTCACTTATTTTTGCACGTGGCCAAAATGTAAAAAACATGACTTTTTACTTGATATACCACTCTGACAGTCTTCTACTGTGAAGGGAGTTGATTACAAGTACACTAAATTAATACAAAATACAATATTCTTGCAGAAAGGTTGTTTGTAAGTAGAACATTACCCCAGGAGATTTTTAGATTGAAAAAGGAGTAAACTTGGAAATGTTGTAATATTTGCAAGTGGGACAGGATGGACTTTCTTTCCATTACAGAATTTTATCAGGATCACCAACATAAGCTAGGATCAGCATTAGACTTTGGGTTTCAAATGCTCCCACTCCTGACTCAGATAGACTTTTGGTGCATCTAGCAGATCTCAAATCCAAAGAAGAATATTTTACTTCTAAATTTATTACAAATTCTTGAAATTCTTAGCTTTTCAACAAAGCTACCAGCAGCTAGCTTGAGGAAAGTAAGTTGTGAATGCTTACTGCCCTCTGAAATGCACAGGGTCGAGTCTAGCTATACGTATTTCAGGTGTATGGAACTGTACGTAGAGGCAAGTGGTGCTTCATAGGTTTATGTTGTTGCTTGAGGCATGAAAGTCAGCTATAGAAGGTTAGAAGGGACCACCAGGATCATTACGCTCAAATCCTGGCTCCACACAGGACCACCCAAAAAGCAAGGTATGTTGCGTGCAGCAAGAAGTGGATTACTGATACTGTTTCATAAGCATATTTGAATTGATTTTACTGCAGAGCAGTAGAGTGGCATAAGGCTAAAATGTACTTAGGTTGTCTCAGTGGTGAGTAATCTTATTTGGCCTGCAAATTTAATTTCTTTTTCTCAGAGTGGTGGATTTGAGATGTAATACAAGTTCAGTCATCTCCATCATATCTAGCCATGTTGAGAGTGAGACTTATTAGGATTTTCATGTAATATATGCTGGCTCAGGTCTTATATGCCATTTATCTTCACTTGTGAGGAGACCTTAGAACTCACTTCTGCTAATGTCATCAGCGATTTATTAGTCTCCTCACTTGTGAAGATAAATGTCATATCAGACCCAAGTCATCACGCCTTCCCTCTACATATAAATCCAGATTTAGAAGAAGAAAGTGAGAAAGACAGCAATAGAATATTCCCAGATGGTTTGTGGTTAGGGATGTCACGCTTTCTGCAGTAGAAATTGGACATCTGCTTTAATAAATCTTGTTGTTCGAATATTACTTCTTTGACATATCCCTTTAGGCAGATGCCACTGAAACATTCAGGTGCTTTCCTTCACTCTGCACAGAAGTCTTTTCTAGGAATGCCAGTAGTGATTGGTAAAAGCCCTTTTAAAAGCTTTACCAGAGAAAATGGCTGGCAGAGAGAGAGAAGTATATTTGTCAGAATCACAGAAGGGCAAAGTTCCCATTTAGAAATGAAACCCAAATGCCACTTACATGTATCTTCTGTCTTTACGGGCTTTCATATATCACTCAAGACTCAAAGAAAAGACTGTGCACAATGCAGAATAAAACAAGACTGAAGATTGAACACCATGCTGGTTCATTTCTAAGCTTCCATGGATACTGTGTTTCAAAGGACCAGAAATGAGGTGACTGTCATTTTCTCTTTTGAATTCTAGAGACTGGGATCATTTCTTTAATGTGCAGGATACAATACCCAGAATTAAGTTAAGCAGTTCTGTGACAGGTTAAATTAGAATTATTACAGACATGCTACCTGCCATGTTGCAAATGTCTAGGAAGACTGAATGGGACAAAAATAGCATCATTGTCATTTAAATCTTCATGAATTACTTTTAAAAGCAAAAGATGTTTAGGTTGTCTGGATGCTCACTTCGTGGAATGACTTCTTGGTAAACAAAATACCCTTTTTGAGTCTTCATTATCCATTATTGTAAAAGGTGTTTACAGTCAGCTCAGTTTACTTGGTCTAATGACAATGCATCGTGAAATCTGTACCACAAACCAGCTTGATTTTTGTAGAAACAATCTAATTGCCTTCTGGAAATGTTTTGTTGAAAGACATCATGGATCTCTATGACAGCTAAACTCAGCAAGGACACTCATGCTTGTAACCTTGATGTTGCCTGTAAGCAGGATGGTTCTTAAGGCTTTAGTTTTCCTGCTCCTACGCTCCTCCTGCAGCTCCCACAGATCCCAAGTTTGATGACCTTCTGGCTGTGCTTCTCTGCTCTTGTCTTTTTTTCTGAGGGAAAGAAGACAAGAAAATAATCCTTTTTTGGTGCCTCCTTTTTATGAAACCAACAAGGAAAACTCTAAATATGTATATGTTTGTGTTCTTACATATAGATGTATGTACACAATGTCATAAAGTATAGTGAAATGCATAGATATATACTTATAAATATTAACAAATATCTAAATGGCTGGAAGATAGGACCAGGATTTTTTTCAGAGGTACCCAGTGACAAACCAAGAGGCAATGGGCACCAGCTGGTACACAGGAAGTTTCATCTGAACAAGATGAAAAACTTATTCACTTTGAGGGTGAGAGCATTACTACAGACTGTCCAGAGAGGTTGAGGATTTTCTTTCTCTGAAGATATTCAAAACCCACCTGGAGGATTTCCTGTGTAACCTACTGTAAGGAGCCTGCTTTTGTAAGGGGTTGGACTAGGTGATCTCCAGAGGTCCTTTCTAACCCCTATGATTCTGTGAAGCGTCCATTCCATGTTCAGCAGTAATATCTTTCTGGAACCAGTAGATGTCATCACAATAGGAGGAATATCTTGTTCATATGTTTTGGGTTTTTTTTAATTTATAGATTTTTATTTTTTAAAGTTATCAGTTATTTCTAACATTCTATTACTAAAAAATACTAAATACTAAAAAATGTACAGGTCTCTTGTACTTGGTTTGTCTTGCTGTACTATTAGTTACCTTTTATTTATTTATTTATTTATTTATTTATTCTTACATACAGCTTTCTCATATACTTTTCATGTCAGAGTAACATGCATAAGGTACATTTCTGCAGTTGATTCTGTTGGTCCAAAAGGGAGATAAATGCTGGGAGAGGATAGAGTTTATTTGGAGCATACTTCTAAGCCTAAACTTGTCATGGTATTATAAAATTCAGAGTTCTCTTTTCTCACAGCTCCTTTAGAGGAGTTTATGGCTATCTGTCATGGCTTTCTTCAGACACATAGATTTTTCCTCCTGGAAAACCTGATAAAATATATAGGTTAGGTTCTACACCAAGAACTAGCAATGGCTGTCCAGGGACCATATTGATTTCTTTGCAAACAGGGAGACATTCAGAGTATGTGGAAAGGTACTCTTGTGTGAAAGGTCCAGAAATGCCTAGAGCTAGTAGAACTGCTACAGGAGCTCCTAGACTAGACTTGTTTCTGAAGTTCTATGGATAATTCTCACTGTGGATAAGCCAGCTGGCCTGCCACAGCCACAACTTGAGAATGAAGATGGAATGGAAATGTCCTGAACTAAGGGTTGAATTCTACAGAGGACAAGCAAAGAAATCAAAGGTTACCACCCAACAATTTTAACAGCAGAAGAGCTCTACTTATAGCTACCAGACTTAATGTCAGATCACTGGATTTGCCAAATAAATGAGAAATTTGCTACTGGAAGCTCATTACAGGATTTGTCTTATTTGAGGGACAGTCAAGATATTTGTTTTACAAACAACTCATAATCAATCAGTTCATCACAAGCTCAGGAAAGATGTGCTTTACAGATAAGCATTATAGAGATTGTTTCAAGAACAACTGTGAAGCACAACTATGCCATTAGAAAGCAACTGAATGGTATTCTTTGCATATTAAAGTTTAGACAGACATCTAAACTCCAAAGTTTTACAGATAACATCCCCATGGCTTCATCCAGTAAAATGCTTTTAGCAAATCAGAAATCTGGTCTGTAATTCAGCAGTTACAAAAAAGAGAGGATAATGGTGCTATACATAATTAGCTTCAACAGCCTTTTAGTGCATTAAACCATCATGATATTTATACAGATATGATAGAAATAGAGCAAGAATCCAAACAGAATGCAGGTAAAGATTCAGGTGGAAAATCTCATTTCTTTATGTCCCTGGTCTTGTAGACCTTCCTAAGAGTAGCCTGAAAACAATCAATCTCCAAATCAAATCTGTCCCTATAATGCTGTCACTAAACTAAATCACTACCTGATGAAGTACTCAGCAGCATAGCATCAATTACATTATGATTAAAGTTAGTTCTTTTTGCACAGACTAAGTCAATTTCCTACATTGTGAGTACATAACTGATTTTTCAAGCTTGAGGAGATTTAGGCAACACTTAAGACCATTATGTATTTTCTGCACATAATACAGTTATTTCTAAACCATTTTAGTGAGGATACCAAACTAGTTTCTCGGCAAAAAGAGAAGATGCATTAATCCTTTCATCTTCATAACAGTAAAAAAACACAACTGCTTGTTTCTTTGATATGATGTGATTAATACCACCCACAATATCAGTACCCTGTACTCAGCACTAAAATATAACCAGGCCATGCACAGTAGAGGTTAGTCTGAACAGAGTATATTGGTAAACACATAATATGGTTAATACGGTATGCATTAGTGCCAGGGAGGTGGTCCAGCATTGTGTGTTAATATAGTGCATTTGAATTACTATCAAGAGAAAAAGAAATCTTCTGAAAGAAAGAAAACCTTTCACCCAAGATTTTCACGCAGTGAGTTTGGCTGAGGGATCAAAGCACGAATGTCTAAAAATTTCCGGTTGAGAATAACTTTCTTTTCTAGGATGAAATTAATAGCATTAAATACTTCACAGCATGAAAGACCAAGACACAAGAAATAATTTCTACTTTGCTGAAGCACTATTTCAACCAGGATTTTCCCAACCCACATTCAGCCCTGCCTGTACAGAGACAAGTGAGAGGGAGGGAAACATCTCCTTGTCCTTGCTTGCTGTGCAGTGATCCCACTCATCTGAAATGTTAATAAAGTACTCACACTGAGATCTCTCCAATTGTTGTTTCATTAAAATCAGAGTTTAATTAACAGCATGCCTGTGATGCTAGCTAAACTGTGACAGCATACTTATATTACGTTACTGTCTTGCATATGATGCTCTGTCTTCTGTATTTTTCACAGGATTCTTAGATTGCATCTTGCAAAACAAGACAACTCATGATAGTTGCACATTCAGTCCCATACCCAATAGTGTGGTTGTTGGGCCAGCCATTCCCATGTAGTGATAAAGGGTCTGGAGCATCTCCCATATGAGGAAAGGCTGAGTAACCTGGGTCTGTTCAGCCTAGGGAAAAGAAGATCGAGAGGGTATCTGATTCATGTTTATAAGTATCTGATGGGAAGTGGGAGGCAAATAGATGAGGCCGAGATCTTCTAGTGATAGGGTAAGGTGCAATGGCCTAAAACTTGAACATAGGAAGTTCCATACAAACTTGTGGAAGAACGTTATGGTAAGGGTGATGGAGCACTGGAACAGGTTGCCCAGAGAGGTTGTGGAGTCTCATTTTATGGAGATATTCAGGACCTATCTGGATGCTTACCTGTGAGACCTATTGCAGCATACCTGCTTGCAAAGCAAACAAAGGCAATGACAGAGCCTGTATTTGAGATACAGGCGCTATAGAACAAGATACCAAAGAAAGGGGAAGTAACTCAGCCTCCCAGCAACTGTTTGGGCTCAGGAATGCAGCTGGAGGATGGATGGATCTGGGCTCACCTGCTCTGGTCACTCAGGTGCTCATTTACTGGTTCAGGCCATGACCAGGCAATTCCATTGCACTACTTTAACAGGGGGTTGGACTTGATGATCTCTTAAGGTCCCTTCCAACCACTGCAATTCTGTGATTCTGTGTCCTGTCACTGTGTATGCCTAGTATCTTAGAGACAGATCACTTACCAGGTTGATCACTCCAGTGTTACATGTCTTGCAGTGAAACAGATAGTGGATACAGGGCTCCTGAGCCGAAGAAGCCCCTGGTGTGCCCAGAAACTTGCTGGAGCCTGTGGCTCTCATAGAGCAGCTGATGAAACATGGATAGGGCCAGGAGTAATGGCATCCATTGCCCTCACTCATAAGGGTAACCGCGGAGAGTGCAGGGCATGTCCCTACAGTGTGCACTGGAGGGTGCTGCCACTTGGCTGGCTTCTAGTGCTGTTGCAAAACCAGTGTACAAAGTGCTCCAGTCATGGTGTGCACCTGGCAGAAAGCTGTGTCCTCTGCAACTTCTGCACCCATAGCAATCAACAAGCCACTCAGACAGAGCAAGGGAACATTCATGCCTCAGGTTGCTCAAGCTTCAGCTAAGATACTGCTTTAGATAAGATACTTCAGACAATTGATTAAAGGATCAGGGACGCGGGGAGTGTTTTCATCTATCCTTCCAGTTGCAGGGAATTATTCTGAAGGAAACAGGTAGACCCAGCTTATGAATAACTGATTTTGAGGCTGCTGTCATAGGCAGAATTTTGTTTTTTGATTATGGGATGGTCTACACAGCACTGAGTCTGCTAGGCTAGTGCCTGATGAGATATACCTTTCTCGAAGGGGGAAAGTTAAGTCCCATCCCTGGAGACTTTCAAGGCGAGGCTGGATCAAGCCCTGGACAACCCAATCTAACTGTGCATGTCCCAGTTCATTGCAGAGGAGTTGGATTAGATGATCTTTAGAGTTCCCTTCCAACTTGAAGGATTCTATGATTATACATTTATAAGCAGATCAAAATAGGCAGTATTTTGGCGTCAGTTGCTGCATTTACTGCATGTCATCAAACTGCTGATAGTTAGCATTTGAAAACAATAAACTTAATGAGTTGGAAGTGTTCCTTTTGTTTCTTGTTTCTATAATGTTAACTGTATAGTATAGCTGTCTGAAAATACGTAAATACAATTAAAAACCACTTATTGATCCTTTATAAATTATATCTGAATATAAAATGATGCTCAAGTTAATTGACTTTACATTTTCATCAAGTTCTTCACCAAGTAATTGTTACTTATCTAACAATAGTTTCAATCACAAATTGATTATGCATATTTGTCATTAAACTAATTGCAAAATACCATCAACAATTATCTTTTGAAATTATCAGAGAAGATTAAGAGAAAATAATTTTGGCATCGGTTTACATGTGTAATTTTTTAAAAAACAAAAACAAAATATCATTGTTGTTCCCGACTGGCAAATTATTATGTTAAAAAATAACTAAGGTGAACCAAAAAATAAAAAACCCTTTTTGCTTGTGTACATTTTTCCAGTGAAGTAATCTGCATCAAGGATCTATAGGTGTTAGACTACTTTAATGATTCCCCTGACTTCTCGGAAATAATCTCGTGGGACAGGATCACCTCTCTCACCTTGCTGGCCATGCTTCTTTTGGTGCAGCCCAGCATATAACTGGCATTCTGGGTTGGAAAGGCACATTGCTGGCTTATGCCCAGCTTCCCATCCACAGTTGCCCACAGGTCTTTTTCAGTAGGGCTGTGCTCAGTCCTTTCATCCCCCATCCTGTAGTAATAGTGAGGGTTGCCTTGTCCAAGGTGCAAGATCTTGCTTTTGCATCTGTTGCTTGAGGTTCACCTGAGCCCACTACTCAAGCCTGTCTTGGTCCCTCTGAATGGCATCCCATCCTTCTGGTGTGCTGACCACACCTCACAGGTTGGTGTCAACAGCAAACGTGCTCAGGGTGCACTTGACCCCACCGTCGATGTTGCTGATGTAGATATTAAAAATTATCGTCCCCAACACTGACCCCTGGTGGACTCCACTTGTCATTCATCTCCATCCAGACTGAGCTGCTGACCGCCACCGTGGACTCGATTCTGCAACCTGTTCTTTGTCCATCAAATAGTCCACCCATCAAATCTGTATCTTTCCAATTTGGAGGGATGGATGTTTTGGGGTACTGTATTAAAGGCCTTACTGAAGTCATGATAGATGATATCAGTGTCTCTTCCCTTGTCCATTCAAATAGTGACGCAAGAAGGCCACTAGGTTAGTCAGACAGGATTTGCCCTTGGTGTAGCCATGCTGGTTCTTCTGTATCACTTCCCTGCCTTCCATGCGCTTTAGCATAGCTTCCAGGAGAATCTTCTCCATGATATTTCCCAGCAGAGAAGTGAGACTAATAGGTCAGTAGTTCCTGTAGTCCTCCTTTTTAGGTGCTAAACTAGTATCTCTTACTGTATACTTGCAAGATCTGTTTTTTTAAACCAGATTCTTGTTACAGAAACTCTTTTTTCTCAGAGCTTTTTCTTTATATTGTTTTGAAGGGAGCCCATATCCTTCCTTTTTCTTCCCAAATTTTATTTTGCAAGCACACTTTATCCTTATTTTTTGTTCAAGTGTATGTGCTATTTTAATGGCTCCACACCAGATCTCAATGACCCTTAAAGTAAATTTTTCGGCTATTCAGGCAATGTTGACATCTGCAGTGCACTGCAGATGATACAGTGCAAATTCATACCGAGAGGATTACTAAAACACAAAAAGTAAAAACACCTATAAGAAGGTCAAATGAAAATATTATTAATTCATAACATCTTTAGAGCAATCATCTGATGCCACTGTCTTTTGTGATATGTGTCTGTTACTGAATTCTGCCTAATGAAAGGAATTTTTTTTTTTTGCTTCTGCTTTATGGGGTTTATATCTTCAGTTTTGGTGCTCTCCATGTTGAGGTAAAAAAATGGAGAAGCAGTAGGAAAACAGAGATAGTAGTGAGGGAGCTTCTACGTTATGAAATTGTTCCCTTATGAGCACTATAATATTCAACTAGTTTGAAGATGTACTGAGTTTCTTATAGACAGTTACTTTTTGTCTACTTTATTTTCAGGAAGAAGGTTCTTGGAATTCTGACATTCTGGAAGGCCTTTTTAGAAATTAAACCTAAATTTATTCATATTCTGCATATGTCCATTTGCTCTTGTGCCATTGTTCTCCTTTAGTTCAAGTGGTTATTTTCTCTCCCTTGCATTCATTCTCTTGTTGAGCCTATCCTATTCCTTCTCAGTATTTACTTTTCTGGTATAATGAAATAAGTTCTTGTTTAAAAAAAAAAAATAATCATTTGTGGATTATCCTTTGCTATACATTGTCCTATTTGAATTCACTGATGTTGTTACTTCCACAACAGAATGAGAATAAGTTCTTAAATACTCTCCCTTACTTTCCACCTATCCTGTCTTCCGGTAGAGCACAGCCTTTTATTTGCCTATAGAAGCTACTAACATTTGAAGTCTAGAAGGATTTCAAATGATAAACTTACTAAATCACATAAAATGGCACAGAAAAACACCCACTGATTTTTTCTGTTTTAGAAACATTATCTCATTAAGTTGCTAAACAGTTATGGTTATCAGAAGGCGCAAGTAGAGACATTTATACTTCCCTCAACGCATATGCAGGGTTGCAATAAACCCATTAGAGTCTGTGAGATTTACGTGTGTTTATAATAGGAATAATGGGCCCCAGTGGGTGGCACAGGGGGAGCAGGAGTATGAACTCAAGACTGTAAGCCAACAGCTTGAGTTCTAATTAATGCTGAATGAACATTTTGAATCAAATAACATGTTCAGAAAAAAAATTGTCTTGCTTTTTCCTGTTTTGTGAATTACTTCCCAGCTAGTCTATAATATCAACATTTATTTTTGATTCACGTCTGTTGAGAAAATCCCCTTTTTCTATGAGGAAAATTATTCCAAAACTATTTCTGAAATACTCGGTGGTTTCCAGCTTTGCCAATTGTACACAATTTTTTCCAGGCTGTTATTAGGGAACATAAACTTGACAATGACCATAAGTATTTCATGTGGAGTGTTAAGGGAAGAAAAAAAAAACAGATTTCAGGGCACGTGAGGGGATTAGAAAATCTTCATTCTGTCTTCTTAAGACAAAAGTCAGTTCTTACCTCTGTATTGTAGGAGAACCTCAGATTTAATTATACTTCTGTTGTTTCCACAGGCGATCAGAAAGATGTTGGCTTACTGGCTGTGTAGAAGACTGAATTTCCTCATGTCAATTTCTTACTAAGTAATTTTATGTCTGTATGAATATGACATTACTTTTGTATATTCTTGTCTGATCCTTTTTTGGATAGTATAGTTTCCTGAATATCTTCTGATATAGAACACCACTTATTGCTTTATATTTATTTATATTTAATATTGCAGAGATCAGAAAGTTTAGCCTAGTATTTCTATCTTCTCCTTTTTGTTATCATTATTTGTGGTGCACTGCTGTTTGCAAAGAACTGCACTCAATTCTTATATGTATATATATGTATTTGCATTTTATTAACTTCATCAGCATCATACACTTGAACTCATTGCTTTGGAAGATTGATTTAAATGCTTTAGTCTGAGTTACATTTTATGTGTATTCTTAATTTGTTGTTGGTTGTTGTTAATGAATGCACACAGTTTAGGGCTTTTTCCTCTGTTATGCTGCTAGGTCAATGAGCAAATAGCTGCAGAATTCCTCCTAGTGGCTCACTGTCCTGAGCATCACCCCATTGAATGTCACATTTCCACTGCATCATCTACCATTTATACTAAACGTAAAATGTGCTCTTCCTATATTTGGTGATCAGTGGTTATAAGTGCTGTAATAACTTGTGTGCTTGTGACCACCTGTCTTTGCTTGTGAGGGCTATGGTAAATATATGACAATTCTTAGTTTACCATACAGAGAGTATTCAGGTACATTTTCTAACCAACACAGTTTGCTTCTACAGAAGATTTCAGTGTTTATACCTTGTAGGGCAAATAACTCCCAAGAATGGTACTCAGGAAAAACAGCGCAGAGGATGGTATATTTTTGGTAGACTTATATAGATAGTACACAGATAACTAGTAAGTAAAGAGTGGCTCATCTTTTGGATGGTCAAGGCTTGCTGATGACTCCACTAGAGAGGGATCCCCAACACGAGACCCTTCCCTGGTGGTGGTCAGCCCTTAAATGGGGTCTGGGAGAGGTGGAGCCAGACTCCACACCTTCCAGTCGCATAGGTACATTACCTTCACCTGTGCTCCTGCGGCTGACTCAGTGCTCACCTCAGGTGATCAATCAGTGGTTCAGGCCGTGATTCAACAGTTCCCATACATACCTGTGATGAAAAAAAATTATGTTGCTATTCTTTTGCTAAATAAAACACAATAACGTTCTTTTAGCTCATGTGCAGTATGAAATAGAGGCATATATTTACCTCTAACCAGTTTTCTGATAACCCAAGAAAGGTGTTAGTCACAATCCAATAGTAAGGAAGGAATAGCTTGCCCTGCTCCAAAAACAAGAGTTCTCTGGGAGTCTCCCAGAACAAAACAATCTCCAAGTAAAAATATTTCTCTCTCTTGGCTGCCAGCCCTTAAATGAGGTTAGAGAGGGGTGCAGTTACATGCAAATTAGTACTAGAAGAATATCTCGTAACTTATTTTTCATTTCATCAGATTTCTGAGATATTTTTTGGACTTAAAAATTATGAGAATCTAAATCTCAATACCGTGTTACAATTATGGATTTCTTCTTATCAAAGGTATTGGGCATTTCATTAATGCTATTAAGCAGAGCCCACACAATCATGAATATCAATGATACCTGACACAATTCTTCTACAGAAGTGAAGGGAAGCTCTGGGTAGATTATGTATGGATCTAATATTTTAAATTTAATTCAAATAGAAGGGAAAACGTGCTCTTTATTCTGTAATAACCAAAAAGTGTATGCATTTATTAGTATGTATGAATCTACTTAAAGAATTTCTGGAACAATTGCACTTAGCAAAGCACTTTAGGAATCCTACGTGAACATGACTTTGAACTGACAAACACTCTTTGATCTCATAAAGTACAAATTGTACTCAGAAATGTGTGCTGTTTAGCTTATATCTCAATGCATAGGACTTGCTTATTTGGTGAGGAAATTGTGGAGTTTACATGGTAAGTTAAAACATTATTTTCAGGATCAAATAGCTGCTCATTGCAACCTGAGACTCCAATTTGTATGATTTGTAAGGAAAAGCATCTGCAAAGACATCTAGTTTGTTTGTGACCTGAAATATAGATATTTTATCTGTAAAGGTCTAGCTTTTCATCATTTTTGTCTTTTGCTACAGTGAATGAAAAATCTCTTAAGATCTGGGCGTATGTATTAGTCAAGAAGATGACTTGGCCTTTCAGTGCTACTGCTAACAACCGAAGTATTGCTAACAATTGAAGTAAGTAAAAGCAGGTTTGATTGTAACACTCTGGATTTGATTAATCTACATCAAAAAACCCCACAGACTTTGACACCATTTAGCTGGTAACTAGCCTTCTGTTTTAGAGCTGGATCACTAGTACAACTTACGGTCAGGTACTTTGCAAAATTTTTTTAGGGCGTATCTGTCTGTGCTTTTATTTAGCTCGGTGCCAATGCTCCATCAAAAAATAATTTTTCGGTGTTTACACTGAAACATGCCTACTGTGAGAGACGTGTTCCACCATCACATCCCACAGCTCCGGTTCTCTACAGGCTAATCTTGCTACCTGATGTATTTAGTCCATCACCATTAGTAAACAAAAAGTTGTCTTTCCAGTTATTTTTGAAAATTTTGTGTAACTGGTTCTAGAAGTTAAATATTAAAGAAGGCTCACGAACCTGAGATTTGGCAGTCATGTATGATGCCATTCTTCAGCAACGCATTTACAGTTTTTTTATGTCTGGATCAGTGCTTTATTAGTTGGGTAGTAACAGTTGGCATCCAAAGATTAAGATGGTATTTCAGAAAATTTTCTGCTTTGCAGAATCCATGCTATGTTGGACAGCAACCAGTGCAAAACAAAAACAAGCAACCACCACCACCACAGCCAACAACAGCAACAACAACAACAACAACAAAACAATAAAAGAAGAACCCCACACTATAAATTAATATTCTAATTAAAAGAAATTATAAATGCACTAAATTACAAGAAGTCCCCAGGGTGCTTTATGCATAGTGCCACTCTCATTGTATGAAGGCATTCATTAGGAAGTTTCTCTGAATCAGAGATCCCTGTTTGGGAATTATACTACAGAAGAAGTTACTTCTCTGAAGAAATGATTTGCAGCTCTGTGGATGTGTTCTTGTCAATCCTTAGCTCAACAAAATACAGAAGATACAATGGAAATCAGTTAAAATAGTAAAAGCATATAATTTTTCTTTCTTTTATTCTGAATCTGATAATTAGTTCATTAATATTGCATTTTAGCAAACTGAAACTTATTCTATGCTCCATCAAAATCTTGTCTGAAAGCAAGGAGTCTAACTTAATCTGGAAAATACTGATATCCCACTCCATGAGATGTGAAGGATATAACAAAAATGTGTAAAAACGGACCTTGTACCCAATTCAGTGTTGATGATCAACAAGCTCTGCAGGTTTTCTCTTCATTAATCTGCAAGAAAGGCAAACCATGACAGGCAAATTATGTGTCAGAGCATCATGAGAGTGCCAGGCAGAATTCATGTGGCAGGAACGGAGCAGCAGGAGAGAACCTGAAGTCTATAGGTTTCATGGCAGATGTGCTTATCCATCTCTTGTATTCTACTGCATTTCTGAATTCTTTTGTCACATAAAGTGCTTAACTCAGAGGAAAAAAATGCCTAGAGATTTTAAGCTTAGTCTTAAGGCTGAGCTGCCCAAGCTGGACAATTGACAGTAATTTCTGAACAAGAGCAGAGAAGACAATCTTATGCAGGAACATCTTGAACTGCCACAGCTAAATTTTCTGTAGCTTTTCTGGTGGAGCCTTACCAACCAGCTCCCAAGCGCATTCTGCTATGATTTTTTTCTCTGCTGCTGTGCTTTGACCACTTTGAGAGATTCAATTACTTTCTCTCCAACCCTGACATTCTTTCAGTAGCAAATATCAAGATATCTCCTGCTTAAGATGAAAAAATAGGAAAGTGCAAGCCTGAGAATGTTAATGAGTTTGTAAATTCCTAGAAAAGGACCCTATTTTAACCTTTTTTTTCCACTTCATAATATGTCATAGAATCATATTGTAATTGAACCTCTGATTGAAAGTCAATACTTCATAAAACTAAGAGACATAGGGTAATAATTAAAGTAATTAAGTAGGCAATTGTTACTGTACTTTTAGACTTTCTCAAAGAGAATTGCTAAAAATTACAAAGCCCGAAAAAGGAGGCTTCAGTAGAATTACTGGAAATGTTAAGGGTACCATTAAAATTATTGGACCTCGGAAAAGATGACAGGCCTGATTAAGCATACATTTATTTCTGTATTTGTACTGTTAAGTATACAGTAGGAACATACTGGAAAGAAACATTACCAATAATGTAAAGAAAACGCTTCGCCTCCTGCAGCTGATTTTTTGTAGTAGCCTCTGATTGCCCTCTGTCTTACTCCGATCTAATTGTATATAGTCTATTTTTCCTACTTGCCTTTGATCTAGAGATAGCAAGAGGAATTGCTTTATCTTTAATGTGCCATCTACATATTACTTTTGTATATATGCATTTGTTTCATGTAGCTGTAGCACACAGGGGCCATGCCAGTGTAAAAAGGCCTGAACACAAATCAGGTCAAGCAAATTAATGCAAATAATCTCCCATACAGAAATGTTCCATTGTAAATTAATGTTAGCTTATCTTTGCAAGACATTGTAAAAGAAAGAAAAGAAATGAAGGGAAAGGAAGATAGGAAGGGATGTGACTACAGCACTTTGGCTGGGGGCTTGTAAGTGTCACTGATCGCATATTAATTTTGAGATTGTTATGCATTCTGAATATTAAACCTTCTATTACAATTTCAATTAAAAACTCATATGGAATACGTTATAGTAATACTGTGCTCTCCAAAGAAATTAATGTATGCACATTCTGAGGGAATGGAATGTTTTCAAATTATAAGCTAAGAGGTTTGCTTTGAGGATTAGCTATATGAACATCTTCTGCAAACATCCTGGGACAGTTCACATTCTCCCTTTACATTTTTGGTACTAAATTCCATTTCTTGAATAATCTCTCTCTCCTGGGCAATTATTCATTAACATTTAAGAGGAAGAAGCATGTGCTCAATGTCAAATAAACATCCAATCCCTTTGGAGAAGGAGCAGTGATCACTGAACAAGTGGTAAATGCTGATCTAGAAAAAGATGAGGTTTGAGCAGAACTTGGCTGTAATTTCACTTCGCTGAAACCTCAGCAAATTTCCCCTGGGTCCTAGAGGAGTACTAAGTACTGTAGCTGAAGCACTGAAATATCTTTGTTGTGATGCCATTTCTACTCAGGTGTTTTTGGAAACTTGTTTTCCAAATACACTGATGAATGATTGGGTAGTGTTTTACATGTGTCTCATCTTTCTGGATTTGTATTGTCCGCACCTGTGACTGATTTAGGTCTGTGGTAGTGTGTGAATAGCAATGGCTCCAGACAGATTTAAAAGACATCTTGCACCAGTTAAAGTTTGCTTAGTCAGTTTGCTCAGTAGTACTTAAAACATGATGATTTCAGGTGGCATCAGTCCCCAAGGTGCTTGAAACCTCCTAAACCAAAGACTTGAAACCCACAGTGACAGTAAGGCAGATTGGTAGCTAAAAAGTTTGACATGACAGATACATTTCTTGCAATATTGCTCCTGATGGGGAGAGTGTGGTAGTTCATTGCAGGTGAGGGGATGCAGACAGATGTAGACTGAGATGAAACAGTGAGATAAACTGCTGGGGACATTCTGTCTGGTCATGACATGAAACTTATGAAGTTTGCAAGCTGAACCAGAAGCACCTGAAAATACTGGTAAAACAACAACAACAACAAAAACGTAGTTTATTTAGTAGTTTCACTTAATAGGCATATGTGAGCGTAAACCCAATTACAAGTGGGCTAAACTTTCACTTGTGTGAGGTAATTAAGATTAAGACTGGTAACCAAGTGTTAGAGGGGAGTGTAAGGTGTAGGGAGAAATAACTACTTCACCTATTTGTGAAAATAGTGGCCATTCTTCTTGCAACTCAGGTTTGAACAGAAGCTCTCCAGAGTGAACATCATCACACTCCACAGCAACCATTTCCATCCTTTCCTATTATTATTGCTACTTTCATCAGCTCTGCAGTCTGAAATACTAACATAAACTCTGTCAGGCTCATGACTCCATCTGCCACTACCATAACCTTCAGCCTGGGAAGTGCTGCACTACAGCTTGAACTGTGAGCCTAACTCTACAACTGGGACTTGTAAAATACTGCTGATCTCTGTAAAAGAGCATTTGAGAGGAACATCATTTTCTCAACACACTGAAGATGGAAAAGGGAGAAAGTAAAGAAATACCTATGTAGAGAGATCACTTAGGAACAGTAAGAGCAGGGCTGCTCCTGGGGGCCATAAGCCTGGGTGATTGGGAGCTGGTTTTGGGCCACTTCTCTGAGAGCCCAGCTCCAAGTGGGGCCACAGCGGTGACAGTGAGAGGTACTGAAAGCCGGACACAGTGGTAGTAGTGGGGAGGTGGGGGAGGAGGGGGTCTGATGGTTATGCAAGGTTGGAGCTGATGTGGAGCTCCTGAGCCCTCAAGGAGGGCAGCGGTGTTGGTGCGGGCAGGACAGGGATGCCTGCACCCCGATGGCCCTGTCTGCTCCCAGGGAAGGGGAAAAAGCTGCCTCACAGCCCCCTGTATCTCTGGGGCAGTGTCCCCTGCAGAGATTACCTCAGGCTGCCCTGCCCTGCCCTGCCCAGTGGTGGATGTAACTGGGCTATAAAAAGTCTCCTTTGTAGTGGTAATTTCCAGTGGTGAGAAATTCCTATCTTCCTATCTTCATTTAAAAGAAAACATCACTAATGCAGAAGAGTGAGAATTGCTTGAGAGCACTAGATGTCTGTATAAGTGTAATGTCTTGCCTTCCTGGAAAGAAAAAGACAAAAACAAAAAAATTCAGTTCCAGGAACTATAGCCTTTTGCAGTGTGGAAAGCCAATTTACTTTTGTTAAGGAGTTCTTTTTAATAAATGTATTTCCAACGTTCAGGAAGGTAGAAAATGGATACTTATGGTACTATGAGAATCAGAATGGAAATAACTTAGGAATTCATATATGGGCTCTGGGTAGAGAAGAGGAGAAAAAGTTAATCAATTTGTGGAAGAGACAGTATGTGAAACTATTCATAGATTTTCTGTTAATACGAGTTCATAAGCTGCTAGGAAGGAATCGCTGAGATTAATTAATTTCTATAAATTTTGTCTTCCTGTAGATGTACCTTAGGACACAGTATATTTCATCAAAAGGTTTCAAATCAGTTTGTGAGACAGACAGGCTTTACTGGTTCGTGTAATATTTGTCCCACTTACTGTTCAAGGCCTTTGAAATGTAGTTTGGATTAAGGGAACAGAGAAGTGGATGCTCTGCCTGAGGCTTCAGTTATCACTAACAGGGAACTGAATTTATAGAGGCAATCACAAAAGATTGTTATCTGTCCTCAGGATAATAGTAAAATCAAGGGCTTAATCTGCCTACAAGATAGTTACAGTTATGAACTATAGAACTAGTAAGGAATTGTTCTGAAGTCAGTTGTAAGTGACTTTTTAAGTGGCTTTTGAGAAGTGATAAAGAGAAATCAATAGATTATGATTAAGGAACTGCAAAGGATAGATAAGTTTAGTGAAAATTAGTTGCCACCAAATCTGATGCCTCTGACTTGCAGCACCTATAGACAGTGACACTATGTATTATAGCAATATGTTTACGTGAACTCAGTTACACAAAATGTATCACCATGCCTGAGATAAGACAATCAAGGATGTCACAGATTATAACGATACATACAAATGTACAAGAGATTGAAAGATAAAATCAAAACACATCTGATGATTGATACTGTGGCAGAGAGGAAAATATTAGCTTAATATAAGTATATCTGTAACTATTTACACATGTAGCCTGTTTTATTTTCTGCTTTGATGTAGCTTATGTTTCAATGGGAAAATGAGATTTCCCCACATTTTAAGCTCATTCTTTCTCATCTCTCTCATGCTGCTCTGTTTGTTCTTTAACTGTTCACTTTAACTAATCAGAAAGGAAGCTAGGATAGCTAGCTAGTCAGCATTGTTGTTTGATTGACTAAGCAGTGGAACAAAGGAGTTTTGCTTATATTTATAATTGACTGCTGAAGAAAGCTATGACTACTGGTACTGACAAGTTAATGTGACTGTTCCTAGTCTAGCAAACAGACAAAAAGCTGGACTGCAAAATCCAAGGGTGGGTGTTTGGGGGAGGGTTGCAAAGACAGCAGAGAAGTGAAAGGCAAAGTGGGCTTAGAGAAAAAGCATACAAAAAGTTTTTGTTTAGCTTCCTTCCTCTCAATTGTTTTTTCACTTTTCCTTGTGTTTGTTTCTGGGGTTAATTATTACAGTTGTGACAAACTGCTTGAATTAGGGAAAATGTACTTTATATGCTGTGAAAAGACTACTCATTTGTGTCTTCACTTTACCTTTCTTTAGCAGAAGAATAGGGTGTTTAATTAACACTCAGTACAGGTTACATTCAGAAATAGAAAAATTCTAGGACTGAAGCCAAAATTGCTGTTTATGAATAATAGAACCTATTATCCTGATAGGTTATGTGTCAAAATTCCAAATCAGTTGATTAAAACAACAGAATATAGTAAGATCTAGTTCTTTCTTCATGTTTATAATTATGCTGCCATTGTATCAGCTGAATCCCCACTTCTACTGGCACTGCAATTGCTCCTACATTGACATAGAATAAATATCTGAGTTATGTTAAATGCTGTTAAGTGTGGTACTTGTGATTCCGCTCTTTGCTTATCTATTGCTGTTTACCTTTCCTAAGGTCATGGTTGTCACAGTAGTCCCATAGTCTCATCCCACCTTACTCATTTGATGAAGCAAAGCAACAAAAAATCCAACCCAAACAAAAAACCTGTAGTGCAAGAAAGCATTACTTCACATCTATTTTCATGATAAAAAAATTCTGGAGTATAAATAGCTGGTTTATGTTGTGTCTCTTTCTCTTTGGGCTTCTGTTAGGTATTTGTCTTTTCCTTCATAAATGAAGAAGTACTCACTTCAATCATCTTGAGACTGTGATGGGAGTTTTGGCACTATTACTTCAGACAACAAAGGCAATGAGAGGTGTTCTGTGCATTTTGTTTGCCCTGATGTGGATACAATATTGTGGAAACAAATGCATTTTTGACTATAACAATAATAATTGAAAACCAAACAAAACTTATCCTATTACACTTTTATTTACCAAACTAGCTCACAATTGATCAGTTCATATGCATTTTCAAGTAATAAGGTAATTTCAAAATGTGAAATGAAAAATTGAGTCTGATATAGCTCTGTGTTGGATTTTTCTTACTTATAACATAAAAGTCTTAGCCTTTTTCTTACTTATATTTTAGGCTTTCAACTCTACTTAACCTTGAGGCATAGAATTATACAAGGGCTACTCTGAAAGTAGTGCCACCTATTTTATTACGTTGATCACAAAACATGGTGTTAATGGTATTATGGCAGTAGAGGTTGAAACTTCCCATCAGTATTGCAATATATGCTGTTTCAGTGTGACAGATGACAGGAGAGGGGCAGAATGGTGTCTGACAGGAAGTGTGTATGAAACAAAGGTGAGTCATGGTGTCAGGATTTCCTTTGCACACAAAAAAATGGCACCCATTGACAGTCATTGACGCTTACCGGGGATCAAACAGTAGATGTGATGACAATGAGGTGGTGGGTGTTGCATTTCAGCAGTGATCACTTCAGGGGGTCACCTCCAATGGTGCAGATTTTCATAGAGCAGCATGCAGGTTCTTGTTCACTGCTGGTGAAAATGCATAGCTAGCGGTAGTGATTGCTGAAAAATAGTTTTTTGTAGCTGAGAATTTGCTCTGTCAAGTAGTATTATTGTGCTTTTTGCACCTCCTATAGTTTCCATGTAAATAAATAGGAGGCATTACTTTTGTCTCTACACACAAGCAATGAGGTAAATTCAGATATAGTGAAAGTGAATTCTGCTCAGTTGTAATGAATGGTTCTTACTTTGTATTTGATTGCAGTTTTTTTCAAAATGTAAATAAGCTAATTTGGTTTATGTTTTTCTTTCTAAAAGCATATATAATGGGTCAGAATTTCAAGAGAGCTGAAATCTCAGTCTGTCTATGGACAGATAAAGTCCTCTAGAAAGTAGGGCAAAGCATTATGTTGAAAATCTTACTGTTAAGCCATAGCTTTATTAATCTTTGCAGTATAATATATCCAAAAACAGACTCTGATTTATTATTTTTTTTGTAATATAACTGGTAGTTTTCTCTATCTTCACAGAATTTGTACTTCTTAGATGCAATCTTAACCTACTGATGGAAAATGCTGTGTGTAAGGTATCTGTAGCATATTTCCCATTCTTGAGATGCTAAGTTCCCTAGAATTGTGTAAGAATAGGATAGTATAGGATAGTATAGAAAACAGATGGGAAATGACATACGGGGCTCTCTTTATTTCTGAAACAATACAGAATAGGACATGCATAAAATGTGCCTTAATCTTTCGTCCATCTTTGAGCCGACCTGATACTCTGTCCCTCTGTTTCTGCTGACTTATTCATTTATTTATTTCATATAGACCCCCAAATGTGTATTATTCACCACCAGCTCTTTTTTCAATTGATCTGTAGGGTATATTAGTCTAAACCACTGGATAGCACAAAGAAGCTAAAGTACATGCAAGTATGATTCTACTTTTGCTTTCTGTGATTTTTCTTAGAATCATGGAATATTCTGACTTGGATGAGACCCACAGGGATCATTGAGTCCAACTCCATCTCCACCATGCTAATTTTACATGAATGTAATTCTGCTGACTTTGATTTCTTTATTCCTGATTTACTCTTTATTGAAAGACAGAGTACCTTTTAGTAAAAGTATTGTGCCAATTAAGTGCAGTGCTGCTGTTTGTTTTTATTTGCATCAGTAGGTGGTTGTCATGAGATACAGAGAGTCTGTTGGATGACTAGAAGTGCGTATGTCTGTGCTTTTGAAGGTGAAGGAGGGAGGCAGGAGGAGGACATGGGAGGTGATTTTTTTGTATATCTCTAAAGGATCCCTGCTCACTTTGCTTTCTGATTCATACTGCTGTTTTATTTAACTTGTTTAGACATATTTTTCCCATAGCTTTTTGTTCTTTGCTTTGTCTTCCTTAATGCTCAGTCATCTATTCTAAAAGTAAACCTTTTCAATTACATTCTTATAGTCTGTTTGCGTGCTTAAATGCAGCAGTACTTTGTGGTACTTCGTAGCTCCTGAGTACTTCATACACTATCAATTATATTATCATAACTGTTTTAACCTCTGAAATGGAAGCATTTCATTTCTCATTTATGGTATAGGGTAACAGAGCCATGACTTCTTTAAACAACCTGCCCAAATCTGACTTCAATCCTTATAGTGGGATTTACAATGTTCTTTCACCTCACTGATCTCATTGACTGTTTCAGGCTGTGTTTGCTGCCTTCCATATTTTCATCAGATTAATTTTCTTCTCCTTCCTCTGGACCTTTTTAATTTCTTTTGACTGGATTTTAGCATTTCTTTCAAAAGATTGAAAGTATTATTTGTAGAAGAGATTGAAGATATCTCTTTAAATTTTAAATAACTTTCAATGCTCTGATAATACATCTGGAGTGCTGGGGTTATAATTTTCATTTTGTGTTTTGTATTTAAACAGAAATGAGATAGCAAACAAAGCTGTATGATTATCTATTTCTGATACTTTCTATCTCTGAATTTGTTTTAAGGTATTATGAGAAGCATCTGAATCAGCTAAATAATTGTCTATTTTGAATTAGGTTTTCCATATTTTATTCCCTTTAGGAAGACATCAATTCTCTTTTCTGAGTGGAATGTATATTTTATGAAGTTTAGTCTCTTGGTGCTAACCTCATTTTGTATTGTAGAAAATTTTTCTCTGTAGCAAAGTCTTGAGAAAAGCACTTTTGTGATGACATCTTTCTCCTATTTTTCCTTTTGCTTATTTTAAACTGGCTTCAGAAAAAAAAGAAGTTATGCTGTTTTAGTGTGTTGTCTCATTTATATTTGGATACAATAGAAACATCATAATGGGTATGTTTAAGCTGGATTTCTTTTAATTCACTTTAAAGTCAGTTAGTTTATTTCTTTGTCTTCTCAGACCCTTGTGTTGCTTTTTGCCCTTCCTTTTTCCATGTCATATACTGTGAAGGTTTTGTTAATATTTTCAATTTTCTCTGTTAATGAAGTAGTGAAGAACTTTCCAGACTTTGTCTTGTCATTTACATGGAACAAATAGAAACCTTTTTAAGAATTGTTGCCCAATGGAAGCAGAAAGCATTGTACAGCAATTCTGGATGCTGGTGTGAATAGAAGAAGCAAAGTAGTTTGCTGAGCTCTGTCATCCATCTGGAAAAATTATAGTTGGAGAGTTCACCCAGCATGAGCATAACGGCCTCTTTGGCCTTAGTCAAAGTTATTTCAAACAAGAGTTGGTGAAAATTTCTCTCTGCTTTATCTTTTCTCGTTGTAGCTGACTTCTCCCAAGTAGTACAAAGTTTAAAGAACAGCAGATGTTTTCTTTTAAGCCTTTGAACAATGAAATCCCCCTGCTATGCAATTGGTGGGATAGTAGGCAGTTACTCTACGTGGTGGAAGTGGGAAGTGAAAGCATGGTGGATTTTTCACCTCTTTTTCTCCTGTTATCTCACTCGGAAAAAGAAAATTGCATGTGTATTCAGAAAACAAAGCAAAACAAAACAAAACAAAAACCACCAGTTTGAACAATCATTGTAAAAAAAGTTACCTTGGAACAGTAATTGTCATAGAGAGAAACTTTGGCTATTGTGTGGAAATTTTGCTGTGAAGAATAAAAGGAGGATCCAAGAATGGGTTTCCAGGGCATAGACCAAATTCTTAATCAGTCTGCAACACCAAGGTAAGAAAAATTGAAGAGCAGTATGAAACAAGGACGCAACTCAAATGGTGAGGCTGAAAGACCAAAGGGATGCATGTATGGTTTTGTAGATAATTTTGCCCATCATTGTGGCTAAGAAACCTTTTCTTTTCTTATAATTTAACAAATTCTACAAGCTTCCACAGGATTCTTTAATTTTGAGTTCTTATATTTACCTTGCCAGAAGATAACAATTTTCTCACTATTGTTTCTTACTTTAATACTCTTAAAATTCCAGTTCTTTTAAGGGCCTGTACATCTTCTGTTTGAGTCATGCTTTCTCCTACTGTAGAGCTTTTCCAGAGCAAATGAGCTGGAGAGTGAATTCATCAAGAATGGCTCAGAGTCCTCTTCTAAGATGCACCATGTTTATTGATTTAGGACATCTTAAAATTATGTAGGGACTTTGAGCAATAAACATTTGTTCAAATCAGGCTGGTGGAGCAATGAAAGGAAAACTTACTAAATTTATTTATATTGAATTTTTTTTAGAGAAACAAGTCTTTATTTTCATAGTTAACCTGAACAATGTGCTTTGACACGGGGCTTTTGCATTCACTGGAGATGCTACTGTTGAAAGATGACATTCATTTCTTAAAATCCTTCTCTGAACCCTATTGTTGCCCAGGTTAGACAGTTTGCATATTCCCCCTGACAACTTATGAACTTTCTCACCTGTTTGAAGATGCAAATATTTTTTTTGAGTTCAGATTTATTTTTTTTTTATCTTGACAGTCCCAAACACACACATTAGTAAATGAAAGGAGCCCAGTGAAGAGTGTAGAATCTATGAAAAAACAAACTGTTACAAACTGAGGAAGCATGAAGTTATATATATCTTCTCTAACATGTAAATTGGTTTGATTTATTTCTAAAAATTGCTTATTTTTTANATTTTATTTTATTTTATTTTTAATTAAGGTTTACTACTACTCAGGTTTTAATTACTTATTTTTCTTTCTCTCTTTATTTGTAGTAGGTTCAATCATTTTCTGACTTGAAATATAAGCTCTCTAAGGCTGGCAGTTTTAAATTTTGGAATCTCATACTTCTCCTTTATTTGATTCAAAACAAATGTATTTCTTTCATCTACAGCATAAACTTCTTATTTTGCTCACTGATTTCTCTGATTCTATAACCAGATCTCCAGTAACAGGCAATGAAATAGCAAAATAGAGAATACTTATGCAGAGACCAGTGATGAAAATGCTCGAAATACCTCATTTAGACTTCCCAGAATCACTGAATTGTAGGAGCTGGAAGAGACCTCTAGAGATGATCTAGTCCAACCCTCTGCCAAAGCAGACTCTCTAGACCGGGTTGCACAGGTAGGCATCTACGTGGGTCTTGAACGTCTCCAGAGAAGGAGACTCCACCACCTCTCTGGGCAGCCTGTGCCAGTGTTCCATCACCCTCACTGTGAAGACATTTTATGCAGATTTGTGTGGAACTTCCTATGCATTATTTTGTGGCCATTTCCCCTTGTCCTGTTGCCACACACTGCTGAAAAGAGTCCAGCCTCGTTCCTTTGACTCCTGCTCATTAGATATTTATATACTTCTTTCATTGATTAAAATTCCTCCCTTATTTTTGATTAGCACATCCTTTCTAATTTTCAGATCCATGGATTTAAAGTACATTAGTCCAGCTGCCATCGGGAAAAGCTGCTCACTTAGCATAATTAAGCCAAAACAGGATTTAAGTTGTTCTATTGATTTACTAATGACATTCAATTAACTGGCAATCAGTGACTTGTACCTTCAGGATCGATATGAATAACAGAACATATAAACTGTAGCACTGGCTGCTTAGAAAGTGTTAATAAACATGTAACTCATGCCAAGGCGTTCTTTTTCTCAAACCAGGAGCGCATGTGTTTTGTGTGGCCCTGTGTGGAGCCAGGAGTTGGACTCAGTGATCCTNCTAGAGTTCAGATTTTTTTTTTTTTATCTTGACAGTCCCAAACACACACATTAGTAAATGAAAGGAGCCCAGTGAAGAGTGTAGAATCTATGAAAAAACAAACTGTTACAAACTGAGGAAGCATGAAGTTATATATATCTTCTCTAACATGTAAATTGGTTTGATTTATTTCTAAAAATTGCTTATTTTTTATAATCTCTGGGACAAAGGTCCTCTCATACACATTTTTGTGCACAAGCTGTATTAATTACTTTCCTGCTTATAAGCATCACATGAAAGCAATAAAGAAACCATACATATTTACATTTCAACTGAACATTGCTGAGATGACTGCAAGAGAATAGAACTCACTTGCAAAGTAGTTCAGCCATGTGTTTCTGAGTCCAGAAAGTAAATGATGGCTAGATAAATGTCCATGTTAAGACTGAAATTTTCTATATGTTACAAATTTTGGCAATTTGTCACAAGAGGCTGTTATTTTAAAATCCATTTTGAGGATAAAGAGAATTCAGGTTCTGCTTCAGCAGTATTTTTTATCTTTTATTTTCCTTACTTTGGACTCAGCTAAGGCCATTCATCTATCTTCTGGGTATGGGAGAAGAAGTAGAGCCATGGTTGAACCTTCTGCAGATTAACCCCTGTCATTCCTCATTCTATGTAATTTTTGGTGAAGGAATATTCCTTACTGTGCCATAAAGCTTTAAAAATCCCTCTGNTCTCTGGGCAGCCTGTGCCAGTGTTCCATCACCCTCACTGTGAAGACATTTTATGCAGATTTGTGTGGAACTTCCTATGCATTATTTTGTGGCCATTTCCCCTTGTCCTGTTGCCACACACTGCTGAAAAGAGTCCAGCCTCGTTCCTTTGACTCCTGCTCATTAGATATTTATATACTTCTTTCATTGATTAAAATTCCTCCCTTATTTTTGATTAGCACATCCTTTCTAATTTTCAGATCCATGGATTTAAAGTACATTAGTCCAGCTGCCATCGGGAAAAGCTGCTCACTTAGCATAATTAAGCCAAAACAGGATTTAAGTTGTTCTATTGATTTACTAATGACATTCAATTAACTGGCAATCAGTGACTTGTACCTTCAGGATCGATATGAATAACAGAACATATAAACTGTAGCACTGGCTGCTTAGAAAGTGTTAATAAACATGTAACTCATGCCAAGGCGTTCTTTTTCTCAAACCAGGAGCGCATGTGTTTTGTGTGGCCCTGTGTGGAGCCAGGAGTTGGACTCAGTGATCCTTGTCAGTCCTTTCCAACTGAGGATATTCTATGATTCTGTAATACACATGCACATATGTGCACACAAAAGCAGGCATTCCCAAACCCTGAGTAATGTGTATAGCTGGTACACACATCCTTTTTGGGACTGTAGGGTACATGGGTGATCCATGTTTGTCTGTACATGTGCTGCTCTCTATAGCCCACCAATGCATAGGTGCTGACAAAAACTCCCCAGGAATTTACCTGTACACAGCAGAGATGTAGGTCTTACCTGTACCACCTCAGATATTAGACCTCATTGGAGAGTGGAAGTATTGTGTTCAGTGGCAAGGGAGTGAAGTCTGGCAGAGGTCTCTAAGTTTGGTGATTGGCATGTGTCTGTGTTACTCTTGAATCTGGCTGATGGTCTTCCTCTTCAGTATAGTCAGCTTTGGACAGACAGTCTTCCACATGTTTCGGAGTATTTGGTTCATGCATGCTGTTGACCCTCATGTTCCTTCTCTCTTAGCAGCAGTTGTCACTCAGGACATTTTGCCGAGAGTGTACCATAAGAAAACTCCCCCATGCTTGTCCTAAATTAGTCTTTTTTAATAGCAGATTTCAAAGCAGATTTGTAAGTGATTATAGGCTACCTTGCTTTTAAAACTTGATTGGATGACTCCTGTGCTGTCAGAATATTAAATATTACTGCAAACCATTTATATAAGTGCTCCAGCAACAGCTCATTTTCCTAAAACTCCTAACTTGTCAATTATGATATTGTTTAACAGTCATACAGTCTTTGCTTTTATCCAGCAGTTACTTACCAATCAAATCTTAATAAAATTTCAGTTAAAAAGCAAAGAGCATTCTGAATTTTAGGGTACTAATTTAATAACGACAACGACAACAAAGAAACAAACCACAAGAAAAGCAACAACAAGCAAATAAACAATAAAATCACGCGTGGTACTAGCACAACTGGAAATTAGGCACCAAATTCTGTTGCTAACTGATGTAAAACTTGAGAATCTACCCTGAATGCAGTGTGATTCACTGACAGAAACTGTAAGGAGAGGTTTTCAAGGCCTGATGGAAGCATAGAAAGAAAAAAAGAAACGAGATCAGTTTTGAAGACAAAAGTAGTTTATTCTGTGATGAACTCAGGCTTAGGACTGAAGAAGTTTCAGCTGTGGTTTTAGACTTATTCTGAGCATTTTATGAGAATGGATATTTGCTCAAAAAGTGGGAGGGGCTGTTGGTTACAAAATATTGAAAAGGAGATATTTTTGTCAGTCACTTTGTTCTGTAGAATGACTGTTTTCTGATACATACGTTCCTTTACTTCGACTGGAAAATCCTGTAATACATGACTTTGAGAAACCTCGGCAATTAACAGCTTCCTTGAGTTTCAAAGGATTATCAAAAGTATTTTATTGACTGCTGTTTTATAGAGATTAGTATTTTTTAATTAATTACTATCACTGTCTGAAGTAATTTAATACAAATCCTTCTTTTCTTTTGTCTTCCATCTTTAATCCCTGTCTGTGTCTATCTCAGATGTTGTCTGGTCTGTTTGTATGCTTATCCAGCTCCTTATGGGCCTATTTTCTATTGTTCTTCTTATTCTGCCTTTTTTTTTTTTTTTTCTTTGTAAGATGAGTTAAAGATCTTTTTTATTTATTTTTTTTTCTAGTTTACAGCTGGGATTTTATGTGGCTCTGTAACAGCATCTGTGCATATCAGCCCAACATATGGGTGGGAGGGAAATAGCTTGATTTACTGCATATGCATTAAGTAAATGAAGACTAGACTATTGCTGGGCTACAAATCACTGAACTCTATGGAGAATTATAAGATAGGGAAGGGTTACAAGAAACCTAAGGGTAAATGTGATCTAAGTGGTATTATATTGTTTCTGCTAGATGCCTCTTCAGGGTTTATCCAAGGCAGTGACTCAGCAGCGCAGCTTGTCAGACAGTCATTAAAGGTTAAAGCTTGACCACTATGAGTGAAATGAGATTGACAGGAACTACAGCCGAGGGCTCAAAGGCTTATTCTTGTTCCAGTGAGACAGTGTATCAGCTTCACTGATTAGGCTAAGGGCACCAGTAGTCCCAAAGTAGTTTCACTGATAACATACAGCCTGAAGTCTAAATCTTGTGTGACTCCTTTTTTAAAACTGCCCTTGGCCATTATTGCTTTTAAAGTGCTTTCAGCTGTTACCACAACAGGTCAGCTTTGTATCTAATATTGCTGACCTAAGAGACTTGTTTAAGGATAAGGAGACTTCTACACACATTTGCCTTGGAGAGGCAGATAAGTGTAGTGTTGGAAGAAATACCTCCCTCACCTCTGGATTTTAGCCAGTTTTACTTGCTCAAGTGTTAGACATATTGATATTTCTTTTTAGTTTTATTTATTTATTCATTTTATGTCTATAACATATCTGCTGAACACATACATCACTGCAGAAGACAACTACTTTTTATGGAGTTCAGTTAACATAATTGCATTTGAAATTATTAAGACACTGCTGGTTCTTTAGCAAAGATATGACAGTAGTCATTGTCTAAGTATTCAGATATATCAAATAAGTAACCAGCTGGAGAGTGCATGCAAGCAACATAGCAGGCAATCTTGGTCAGGCCAGGGTAGTGCACAGGGGAGATCTTCATCTCTGTTGCTAACATCATACCTATATCCAAACATTGGTCAAAATGGTTTTCTGATCAAAAACATAAAGAAAGAAAATAAAAGAAAAATCCAAAACCAACAAAACTGGTCGTGTCAGATGGAAATAGCTACAATTGTATTGAAGAGGTAGAAAGTATCATGTGGTTGAGGTCTGTAGATGTCACCAGAGTGTATGTTTATTTTTTGTGAAATTTATGAGGGGTTCTACAAAACTGCATCCTGCTGACTTTCAGCTGCTAGTTTGATGAGCTGTTTTTGTGGGGTTTTTTTTGTCTACATATCTAGCAAAACTGAGATGAATTATGTATATTAGTTTTCTGTTTCTGATTGTTTGATATCTACTACTAGCCACTGGGCTAGTATTAGAAGTATTAGAAAGTATTAGAAGATGCATAAATGATTCTTGGATGAAGGATGAAAACCATCATCCTCTTTCTTCCTAACCAGAATCACACAACTTGATTAGAGTCAGATACATCCTTGCCTCTCATCTCTATTCAATTTTGAATTGATTTCTGCATAGTGAAAAATGTGTTTTAATTTGAATGAGTTACAACAAGAATTTAAAGTGAATGTCAGGTTTCCAGCAAAAACATTGTAAAAAGATTGTGACTCTTTCTCTGAGTTGCATATTAAAACTACTAGATCCACCTCTGTGCAATGTTAATTATGATTCAAAGAAATCATAGAATCATAGAATTGTAGAATGGCCTGGGTTGAAAAGGACCTCAAATATCATCTAGTTTTGACCCCCTTGCCATGAGCAGGGTCGCCAACCACTAGACCAGGCTGCCCAGAGTCACATCCAGTCTTGCCTTGAATGTTTCCAGGGATGGAGCATCCACAAACACTCTGGGCAACCTGTTCCAGTGCGTCACCACCATCTGAGTGAAAAACTTCCTCCTAACATCCAACCTAAATCTCCCCTGTCTTAGTTTATAACCACTCCCCCTTTTCCTATCACTATCAAACCATGCAAACAGTCATCCCGCCTCCTGTTTATTTACTCCTTTCAAATACTGGAAGGCCAAAATGAGGTCTCTCCAGAGCCTTCTCCAAGTTAAACAATCCCAGCTCCCTCAGCCTTTCTTCATGCTTCAGCCCACTGATCATCTTAGTGTAGAAGATGTTCTTTATCGGCAGCACTGGGGTAGCAACAAAATAATTCTCCAAGAATGCTCCACCAGTTGATTGCTGGTGAACAGGTTGTATTTTCACATGTATTATATATTTATTACATTCCCAAGGTCGTTAACCTATCCACCCCCAATGACTGCCTAGCAGACATAGGCAGTCTTCGCTGTCATCTAGTGTCCTTCTGTGATGGTCCACTGTTAGTCTTTGGTGGGGGAGGGGGGCTGTTTGCTTCCTCCCAGCATACATTTGTCTGAAAAATTGGTGTGGAATGCAAGGCAAATCATGAAGTCTCTGCACATAGAGTTAAGGAAAACAAAGGGGAACATCTTGATGCTGTCTGTCACATTTTAGGCATTCTGTTGTTTCTTTTGCCTTGCTGAAGCAGACCAGCCTTACATCATGTCTCCCCATGTACAGTACTACATGACAGTTATCATCTGCAAGATCTAAAGACTACTGTGGTGTTGCAAGCAAGCATTAACAGAATATTTTGTATAATTACTTTTTCAGATCAATAATAAGCTCAGTGTATGCATTTTCTGGGATATATATGTTCATTCTTAATAAGTTCATATAACACAAAATGTGTTATTTTTTAAAGATTTGTAATTCTTGGCATCACTTAGGACAGTGTGGAGGTCATTTCCTAAAAGAAACTTGTACTGCTGTAAATTAACAGTTATAACCCATATTCCATGCTACTGTAGCAGTACAACCTGCCATTCTACAGTTTCCTTCTGTAGCTATGTCCATAGGAACTTCTCATTTTGTTATGTGGGTGGATTGTAAATATAGAATCATAAACTAAACTGAATTGGAAGGACACACAAGGATCATGAAGTCTGACTCCTGACTCCACACAGGACCAGCCAAAATCAAACCCTATGTCTCAGAGCATTGTTCAAATACTTCTTGACCATCGGCAGCTTGGGGCCATGACTGCAGCCCCGGGGAGACTGTTCCAGGGCCCAGTCAGTCTCTTGGTGAAGAATCTTTCTTAATTCCCAACCTGACCCTCCCATGATGCAGCTACATGCCATTTCTTTATGTCCTCTCAGATGGTCCTCATCTGGTCCTCTGGTTAAGGGACTAAACTTTCTATGCTGTTGCACCATACTCTCCTTGCATGCTTGTGGTTAAACTAATTGGCGTATGTGCCTGAATGGACATGCACTGCAGTGTTGAAAGGAATTTGGTCTACTAAATTCTGTGTCTGTCTGATGCTTGGCTGCCTGCTGGGGTTGAACCACAGCAGCATATAAAACACATCATGCAAGGTGTGAATAAGAGTAGAACAAGCAAACAACTTGTTTACTTTCAAGCACAATGCAGTTGTCATACAAA
The DNA here is from genome assembly GCA_013399175.1 of Odontophorus gujanensis. Taxonomy (NCBI): domain Eukaryota; kingdom Metazoa; phylum Chordata; class Aves; order Galliformes; family Odontophoridae; genus Odontophorus; species Odontophorus gujanensis. The sequence continues at coordinate 226,820 of VXAB01004299.1, read as the reverse complement.
TAAGCAATCTTGTTATTAATGCATGAGGTGGACTTCATCTGTTATTTATTATTCAGTATTTTGAATGCTTCTTTAGGGTTGTGCACTTCAAAACCTAAAGTATAGATTATGCAAACATATCAGGCAAAAGACACAATGGGGGGAGTTATTCACTCTGGTTCTTTCAGCTTCTTTGCACTGGCATACCTACGTGAAACATATTTTTGCCCAGATTTACCAAGACCATTCCTCAACAAAAAGTTGAGGAAAAAAAGTGGTTTTTTTTAATTATTATTTTTTAATTTAACATTACTAAAAATAAAAAATAAAAATAAAAGAGGAAAAGAAGAATGATGATTTACTTAAAATTCAATTGAAAATAGTTTTGGTCTCTGTACCCTTCACTGAAACTCTCATTCAAAACAGCATGAGTAAATACAAATAGTTGAAATCCACGAGAATTTTCTTTTTATGAACACTAACCATTTCACTACTACTACTAACAAAAAAATTTTGGGACAGATATATTTATCTATATTCTCTTTGAACTAATTCAAACAGATGCATGCCAGAAACCTGATACAGGATTGGGCAGTTGGAGCTAGAGACAAAGTTACAAAATTAATCAGTTTAAGCAAATGAGAAAATCCATACATGCAAATGTGAAAAGTTGTGTACTTCAGACAAGTTTGCTGTCAATTAAATGTGCATCAGACAGCAACCAGAGTTTTAAAATCTCAGTGCAAAATTTCTTGCCCCATCAATGTGTTCAACTTTTAAGATATATAAAGTATGTATTATAAAAATATATTTAGTACTTACAAACACATAGCTACATGAACTTGGGAGAAATATGTGTATAAAATACATATACAAATGTGAATTTTAAGCCTCACATACTCCTGTCATATCTCATATCATGACATCTTCCTATCACGTTGAAACCTCTTACAGTGGATATAGTTGCAACTGTAGCAACACCTTCAACAACTGAAAAGATGCGTTTGGCTTTAACCTTCCTTGTTGCACAATTACCTTTTTTATCTTAAAATGTATGTCTCTGAGTGGCTGCAGAAGTGAGTTTCTGTTTGTCACTCCAAGCACTGTTACGACAGCTGGGTGAATTCTCTGTGCTCCTCATTGATTCAATTCTACTTCATTTCTCTGACTTTATTTTTCATGCCTTTATATTTTCAGGCCACCAAATAATCCCTTCCCTTTCCCTTTCCCTTCCTCTACCCGTTCCTCTTCCCCTTCCCCTCTCCCCTCCCGTTATAACCGAAGTTTGTTTTGTTTTCCTTTTTAATTTTTTTGTCTGAAGTTCTTTTAAGTTATCCTACTCTGAGGACAAATTCTGTCCAAATTTCAGCTATGGCAGAGTATTTTCATTTAAAAGGATAATCTTTTATCTGGAAGAATATTTCAGTTGATCTTTGACAAAAGCCATCAGACAGGACACCAAGCAAAGACTGTCACCAATGCAGAGGAAGAAGAAAGTGATATTGAAGTTTTGCTATAAATCTAAGGATTATTTAATTAAACTCAGTAAACTGTGTGTTAAAAAAAAAAAAATCTTGAGTATCATGTTCTAATATTTTAGATATCCGTTGCTAGCTTTATTCTGGCACTACTGAACTAGTGGATAGTCCTATGTACCATACCTCTGTTATGACTGTTACACAGTTCTATATTTTTCAGGACTCAACTAAGCATTGCTCTCTGAAACATGAGCCATTATATATGAGAAGCTGCTGGTTATATGGAAACTACCAGTCTTTCTAAACAAGGTCTGAGAACCCTTCTGTTCCTAATGAGTATGCTCCTTCCAAATGCTAAGATTTTGTCTTTGTCTAACTGTGCCCTAGGGAAAGTGCAGTGTCTGTTGTTGATACTATCCCCATTAGAGCATGACAGTTACTGTTGACTGTTCTCTTGGCTTTGATTTCTGATTCTTTTGGATCAGTAGTTTCTGAATTAAATATGTCTGGATACTGTGTTTCATTTACTATGGGTGCACAGGTACACAAACAAATATCTGTTTGACCAACCTTCATGCATTTCAGTAGTAATGGAGATGTTTAAGGGAGCAAAAGAAAGATAAAACCCTGCGACTGACCCAATAAGATTCTAAAAGTCAGAATTATAATAAAATGCATCATATTCAAGAATACATATGCATGCTCTAAAATCTGAAAATAAATTCATACTTCTAAGCAATGTCTGCAGCATCTCTCTACATTCACTGTCACTACAAGAACTACCACATGGATCTGCTCATTTTTCTTTCTCCTTTCCTTTCCTTTTTATTTTTTTTAATAATCTGTTTCTAAATTTGCAGCATCTTAGGTAGATTTTGTAAAGCTTAATATACACTGAATCTATTTTTTACCTCCTGACATCAGAAGAGAAAGATGGAAAGGATGTATATTTGAATAGTTCAGCACATTTTTTATTTTTTATTTTTTGAATGATGGCTCAAGTCCTTAGACACTGTATTACTGTTAAATTTAGTCTCCTGGAAATGCTGCAGGCTAGTGAAATTGACACAAATATATTATTAACAAAGAATTTATTGATTCACTTACCAGAATATACATTAATGAAAATAAGGCCTCACTGCAGCTTCAGAAGTATTTTGTGAAAGAAAGACCACGCTGTTAGGACTTTAAAGCTAATTAGTATGATTGTAATGATTTCAAAAGGCTGTTTCACAAAATCATTAGGGCTAGAAATTAATCTTTGAGCTATATTAGCTCAGAGACTTGCACTTTCTTCACACTTTGCAAGCACAACCAAACTGCCATTAAGTTCAAGGTGCCCTCCATGATGCTTCATCAGAAAAGTGAATTCATTTAATAGTTAGTTTCAGCACTATATAGCTATAGAAATAGAATAGTACCCTATAATGACTGGCAGACTAACTGGCTTCATGTTGAATGTGCAACCACAGGAGTCAGATTTCTATGTCAAAGTGTGATTTGAAGGCACTCAGCTGGTTTTGTTACTGCGTGAGTATCTCTGACTTAAAGTAGCTCTTCTTAACATTCTTCCATGTTAGCATTTCTCAGAACTTCTTTCTTATCTGCCTCAAGTACATTTTAATACCCTGTTTCAGGACCATCATTTTACTTGTCTCTAACCAGTACTAACTTATATGTATTTTCTTAAAGCAGCACAGGAATTGATAATAACACCTCCTTGCTTGGTAACTGCAAGAGAGATAGGAAGCTGTAGTGACTGATTCTTCAGATAGTGGCTATCTTGANTTTTTTTTTTTTTTTTTCTTTTTGGTCTCCCATGCTCTTACTGTTATAAAATATTGCTATTTTTCTATATATATATATATATTTGTTTGTTTGTTTTTTTCCACACCTGAAGCTTTCTCCTGGATATCTATATATCATAGTGTGGGTTTCATAGTGACTTGGTAGTGTGGGACCATTTTTAATGGGAAGTTCTAGACAGCAGAAAATTGGCATTTTATTATCAGAATATAGAATGATGAGACTGATCTTACTTGTTCAGTTATCAGAGAAGACTCTTTTAAACAACTGATTGTTCCAGAAGTTAGATAAATTGGAAAAATTGAGCCCAAATTCACTGAATTAATTAAAACGTGCAACATAAATCTCTCATCTGCACCAAATTCTGCCCCCTATTTATCATAATTAAAACAAAAGCAACCTGATGTAGCTGGAGATTTCTTTTAATTCCTAGTTCCTCATCCATTGAACAGTCCACTCATCAAATCCTTCTCTCAGCCAATGTTGTTGAGAGTGTCTTGGTGACCACATAAGATAATTCCCTGACTCTGGGATGCATCTCATTGGGACCCATAGACCTATGGTTGTTCAGTTTCCTCAGGAAGTTGTGAACCTGATCTTCACTTACAGCAGATGGGAATTGCTCCCATCGTTCCCACCTTCTGAACCATCAATGACATGCACTCAAGAAATGGGTCTAGGAGAATCACACGNTTTTATTTTTTATTTTTTGAATGATGGCTCAAGTCCTTAGACACTGTATTACTGTTAAATTTAGTCTCCTGGAAATGCTGCAGGCTAGTGAAATTGACACAAATATATTATTAACAAAGAATTTATTGATTCACTTACCAGAATATACATTAATGAAAATAAGGCCTCACTGCAGCTTCAGAAGTATTTTGTGAAAGAAAGACCACGCTGTTAGGACTTTAAAGCTAATTAGTATGATTGTAATGATTTCAAAAGGCTGTTTCACAAAATCATTAGGGCTAGAAATTAATCTTTGAGCTATATTAGCTCAGAGACTTGCACTTTCTTCACACTTTGCAAGCACAACCAAACTGCCATTAAGTTCAAGGTGCCCTCCATGATGCTTCATCAGAAAAGTGAATTCATTTAATAGTTAGTTTCAGCACTATATAGCTATAGAAATAGAATAGTACCCTATAATGACTGGCAGACTAACTGGCTTCATGTTGAATGTGCAACCACAGGAGTCAGATTTCTATGTCAAAGTGTGATTTGAAGGCACTCAGCTGGTTTTGTTACTGCGTGAGTATCTCTGACTTAAAGTAGCTCTTCTTAACATTCTTCCATGTTAGCATTTCTCAGAACTTCTTTCTTATCTGCCTCAAGTACATTTTAATACCCTGTTTCAGGACCATCATTTTACTTGTCTCTAACCAGTACTAACTTATATGTATTTTCTTAAAGCAGCACAGGAATTGATAATAACACCTCCTTGCTTGGTAACTGCAAGAGAGATAGGAAGCTGTAGTGACTGATTCTTCAGATAGTGGCTATCTTGATTCTGGCAGGAAATTAACTAGATATTCTCTGTTGGTTTTTCTTGTCTGGGAAGTTAGAATCATCTTTGAAGATGAAGATAAGGCTGTTTAGTAATTCTTGTAAATCAACACAGTTCTTGTCTATTTTAATTTGATTTAGATGCACCTAAATATCTTCTTTAGTCCTTAATTAATAACTTTATTTTTTTCTACTGTAATTACAGAAATACAACCCTATGGTTCTTTCCTTCCCTTGTGGGAATTTTCTGCAATTGGAAGTAACCATCTGATGTTCTGAGGGAAACAAGGAAATCCCTGTGTGTCTCCTCTGTGTTAATACCATAGAGTACTGATGCAAAATGTATTTATCTTCCATGCTCATTCTGTTCTGCGGTAGTTGTGCAATACTTGATCAAAATAATTTTCAAGAACTTTAGAAGAAGTATGTACTTTCCCATATGNAAGTACAAGGTCTTGCACCTGGGTCATGGCAACCCTCACTATCAGTACAAGTGGGAGGGTGTATGGATAGAGTACAGCCCTGCCAAAAAAGACCTGGGGGTACTGGTGTTTGATAAGCTGAACATGAGCCAGCACTTTACCCTTGCAGCCCAGAAAGTCAACCATATCCTGGGCTGCATCAAAAGAAGTGTGGCCAGCCAGTCCTGCAAGGTGATTCTGCCACTCAGAGAACTCACTTGCTGTACTGCATCCAGATGTGGAATCCTCAGTATAGGAGAGAGCACATCCCTATCCCCCTGCAGTGGAGTTGGGGCAGATGACCTTTAAAGGTCCCTTCCAACTCAAACAATTATATGATTCTGTGGTTCTAAAATACAATCAAGTAAGACAGATTGAATATAATACTGGTGAATTATAGATGTAATTCTGTGTAGTCACTGAAAATGATAATCAAGATGACTCGGGCATGCACCAGTGCTAAACTAGTTGTCTGACAGATAGTGATATGAAAAGGGCAGTCTGATGGACAAGTTTGGAATAACCTTCTTACTGAGAAATTTTATTCATTACCTCTGTTAGCAGAAGTTTTGTCCTTGAAAGTAAGAAAACTTTTGCCTTCTAAATCTTTACAGAGCAATTTAAAGCTTTTGTCCATCTAGCTACTGTGCTATAAGGTGGATTGGTTCATTGATTGTTTGGATATAGGTCACCCTATCACTATGGGTCTCTTTATAGGCCTATCTTGGAATCAGACTGCTGTGGGACGGACCTTATTCTATTCTGCAAGGTTCAAAGGGGGGCTACATGACCTGAATATCTGACAGTAGGTTTGGCTGTGCGATCAGTAACCTAGAATTCAAATATATCCTTGCATGGTATCTTTAACTTGAAATTCTTTTTTGCTCTTTCATTCTTTAAAGTACAACAGAAGAAAATTTCAGCAAGAACACTTCTTTTTCCCTTAAAAAAAAAATAAATAAAAATAACCAATCAACCAAACAAACAAACAAAAAAAAACAGCTGGGCGTTGGTCTCTCAACTCGTTCTTGACAAATATGTGTGCTGGCTGTAAGTTTTTCTTTAACATGGGTGACAACCACTGTATTTTCTCCAGTTTCTTTGAAGATGTAAGTTTTTACAACAAAAAATCATGTTTTCAAACTCTCTGCAAACTCTCCAGATGAGATAAAATCAAAATATCAAAATGCAGTATAGGCTTGTATATGTGATGATAAATTTGTTAAAGTCATCAAATATGCATTCTGGTACAGAATTCACAACACTTACTGAAAACAACTACCAGTGAATATACTAATATCCAAATACATTTTGTCTGGCATGCAATCTCTTATAAAAATATTAATAATCATTATTATATATATATGTATTTGCAGGTATATCTATACATATAAATATTAAAAAGTCATTATAATTACTTGTTTCTCAGAATATTTTTGAAGGCAATATCTGCCATTAAAAAGTTTTTTCTTTTGCAGTTCTTATATGAACTTTTTCACCCAAAAGAATATTTTTATCCTTATTACTTTTCACAGGTCTGCAGTTACAGTTCTGATTATTTATCTGTTTTTTAATTACTTAGTTTTATTTTTAAGTGCTAAGCGCTGATTAAAAACCAAACCAAATCAAACAAAATCTTAACCATCTAGCTTATATAATTCTATTTATTTTTCAGGGAGCTATATTAAAATCTGTCTTTTGAAAAATCATTGGACACAAATAAACTATTTGGATATTTTTTTCACTTAATTTGGGAGCCTGCTTAGAAAATGTAATTACTTTGGTGCATATATCTTCACCTAAAAATAAGATTCTTCTCCACATTCCAATATTTTATGATAGGTACAAAAATGAGTAGATTCCTGATTTTATTATCAGACTACTTTAGCTCCCAGTGTTAGTTTTGAGAAGTTTGTTTACATATATTGAGTAAAGGCAGCATTTTTTTCTTATGGTAGTCTGACTCCAAATTATATATTTTTTTTCTATCTGCTTCAAATATGTACTGTGTTTAAATTTCTATGTGCTGCAGCATGCAATGCTGCAAGCTGAAAACAACTTCTTATTTTGGAAGGGAGATACAGTAATTTTTTTGAGTGAAGATGATAAGGGGAAAAAATTCCTGTTTCAGAACTTGTTGATTTATATTTAGCTGGGATTTAGAGCCTTTCACAGAGCTGCTGTGTAGAATTTCTCAGGACAGGGACAGTCAAAGTATTCTCTGTGTCAACAAGATCCTGCAGTGCCACTCAGGCCGCTGTCAAACATAAGTATGTTGAATAGCTATTTCCAAGTTACCATCCATTTTTATTTTCTTATCTTCCATTTTGGAAATTGTGAGATGTAGACGAGAAATCTGAAATGGATAAAAATACTGTAAGAATGTATTTGGAATATATAAACAGGTGGGTGTGTGACAATTAATGTTCTGCTCACCAAGACTATTTTTCCAATGGCTATTAATTATAGCTGAATTCTTACTTTTTGGAGAATATTCATTATGTTTTCATTCAAATAATTACAATCAATTTATAACTGAGTTCCTGGCATTAACCTCTTTATTCTAATCTCTGTTCAGTTACATTATTGAACAGTGAATTATCAATAAAATTCTTTTCAGTCACCTTTTCATAGTGGAATATTAATCATAGAATCACAAAATCATAGGATCACAAAATTGTAGTGGTTGGAAGGGATCTCAAGAGATCACTGAGTCTAACTCCCCTATTAAAGCAAACTAGATTAGTCTGTGAACAATTCTTAATTGCTGATATATTCCCACTGTCAAAAAGAAAA
>VXAB01004299.1:180271-218765 GCA_013399175.1 Odontophorus gujanensis | reverse complement strand
AAAAAAAAAAAAAAAAAAAAAAAAAAAAAAAAAAAAAAAAAAAAAAAAAAAAACATAGAGAAGGCTTTCTTTCATTCATTAGGGGTTTTCTAATGAAAAAAATTATGCCAAAAACTACAACACAACCTGTAGAAAGTGCTTTTCTATCTGATCTTTTAAAGTATATTTCTATACTAACTCCTATTTTTTTGAGAATACAAAATAAAATTACCAGTAGCCTTTGAGTTCCACCACTTTTCTGGGAGAGGATATTTTCTTGTCTTCTTAAGAAATCTTGGGATTCTTGAAGGTTGTATATATTCCTTGATTTCATCACTTCAGGAAATTCTTACAATTGGGCTTTGCAGTACTGTTTTCTGGGTTTGTACCCTTATCCTCTCAAAATTGGGGAGAAGGCTTGGCATTTTCTGGGCATTTAAAAATGTTTCATTTAAGTCTGAAACCTGAAAAATTGAACTGGTTTGAGACTTATGTGGTAATCTTTTTTCAGAAGAAAAATTCAGCACAGTATCTGAGCAGAAGTAACTCAGATTTACTGAGCTGCCAAACACAGAAGAAAGTTCAATTGTTCTCTTTATAATGGAAAACTGTTTCTGAAGTCATGTGATTTAACATTGGTTGAACATTTTTGTGTCTTATCCAGTCTTACTCTCGGTGTCATTACTATTTCACTCCAAGTATACTTAAATATTTTAGAAATAGTTTTAGATGAGCATGAGAATGCAAAATATATTTTATTTGCAGCTATATTTATTGGAACAATGTGGATGGTAAAGATCTCTTTGATTTATTAGCTAGCACCTGTATTGTAATGTTTGAACAATGGTGTTTGGGGAGGTATTTTGTTTTATGATGGATGAGCTTCCCATCTGGTTTACTGGGAAGAGGAAGTTGTATTTTTTAGTCATTTTTAACCACTTTCTCAGATGTGATCACTAATTTTAACAAATTTGCGAGATGCAAGGCTTAGCAATGAATTTTGGTAGGAATAAGTATTGTTACTGAGTACACCATTGTATTTTTAACTTCACAGGCTGTCTATTGTGGATTGGCATATATGAAGTTAAGCAACACTAATTTCTTACAATTTCAAGTAGAAAGTCATAGACAAGAAACTAGTGAAGTCTAACCCCCTTCATTTATGTTGAAGAAATCTAAAAAAGTAATGCGGTGTTAGCAATGTTTGAAATCTTAATAGTATGTTCTTGTTTTGGCTTTCATTTACTTCACCCCAGTAGTGTGAAAGAGAGTTGAAAAGAGTTAAATCATTTCAGTGTCTGACCTAAGAGGTCAGAAGACAACTGTATCTGCTCTCAAACAGACAATTCCTATTATAACTTCAATGAGCAGAAGAGTATAATTTAAAAATGATTTAGGACAAAACATGTAGTGAAGAAGTGGTCTGCCTTTAGCTGCTGAACTACCAGATGATTCTTATGAATGAATTGTGTGCCACGTAAAGAATGGGACATGATAAACAGTCAGTTTTGTGTTGTGGATATCCATAGTAGAGGGGAATTGAATTTTGTGCAATTACTACCTGAATCTAATTAGATTTACTTGTCGTGATAAGTGAATTTCAGAAACCTAGCCCATTTTTCTTTCATGCAATTATATTTGTAAGCCTAGACCTGGACCTTAAACTCTGGTGCGGTTCTTTCTCTAATAAAACTTACAGACTGCAGACACTTCTGTGGCAATTTTTGCCTCCAAACACCATTGCAAATGTCCAGCTACAGCTAGCTTTTATTTTAAATTTTACTTTTTAATTTGTATTATTATCTTTTTTTTTGTTCGTTTGTTTTTTGTTTTTTTTTGTGGTAAATTCAAAACTGTTGAGAGGATAAGTTACTCAGTTTTGGATACGTAATGAGCTGGAGAAATGTATATCACACTTCACATACTGAAAACAATGAATTCAGAGCTGTGTGCAACTGAGGTTGATCTAAGCTATGACTATTGATAAATGGAAAGACTCATTGTAAGCAAGGCAACAGAAAGCACTTTGCTTCCAAAGCAGGCCAGCTGCTCACAAACAAGTGCTCCATAGGGAAAATAATTCAATTCATATAATCATCACTGACTCAGGAGTGAAAATAAAAGAACGGAACAAAGAGGCGATGAAAGTTAGAATTTGGAGGGATTGACAGGAGGTTGGGTGGCTTTGTTAACATCCACAAAGCATCGACGGCACTTTTACATTAGTCTTTTGCTTTATTCATACTGTTATTAATTTTTAAAGACGCATTAATATATTTCATTTGTATCAGTGAAATGTGCTGTCATATTCACTCTGAATATGGTTTCTATTGTTTTCTAGCTTTAACCTTGATCTGCATGTTCACCACATGTGGATATGATTTGGAATTCATTAAGTTATTGTCAAAGGTAGCTGAAAATGGCTCAACAGTTTGTGAGGCACCTTTGCTCATAAGAAATGCTGTTTGTCTATGCTAGAATATGAGTTTCAGGGAAGGTGTAGAAAAAGAAGGATAAAGGAGGAATCTTGACCTAAAAGAGCAAAACAGACCAAGCAAAGTCTATTGAAGAGTCTGACAACAGAATAGAACAGGTGAAACCCTTGAGAGTCTCTACCACAAAATTTGGAAAGCTGGGACACATAGAAACAATCTTTTTGAGTTCCAATTGTTTTATTCTACTGCACAGAATTAAAATCTTTTACAGTTGTACCCTTAATTTAATTTTTTTTTAACATCCTCAAAAAGAAAATAAACACCAGGCTGTATTCTTCAGGAGACAGTCGTTAAGAATAATAAAATGATTAAACTGAAATGAATACTGCAATACTGCTGAAAAAATATGGCATTATTGGGTAGCTTACACTCTTCTTAATGATAATTTACAGAGATATTGTTTCTGAATGGTACCAGAAAAGCTAGTGATGTTATGATACTATCACCTTCAGATTCTGTTGCAAGTCTTGAACACATCCTGCCAGTAACTCTGACCAGCTGTCAGCAAGTCTAGGGTAGGGTTGTAATCTGACAGCTGGGATGTGTTAAGAAAATAGAGAAGAGTAACAGAAATTTCTGCTTCCTTGAATGTTGTGAAGTCACCAGGAACTGGAAGTCTGAAGGTCTGAAGTCAAACAAGATACCCATTGCAGCTTTATGTGCATCATCTTGCCTTTTGATGAGTGATATCTCTCAGTTTGTTCTTTATAGCATGGATAGCTTCTACTCTAGGTAAGAATAAAGGCAGGCCAATTCACTGCTCGTGAAAGGCTGATGATTTCTGAACTGAAATTGAGAGACTACAGAACCTGTGTTCCTTAAACATCTCTAGGTTATTCTCCAAGAGCGAACTGACAGCAGTTAAAATTCACTAGGATAATGAATAATTGCATACCTGCTTATTTAATTACTTGTTTAATTTTTAATTACCTTCATCAATTGCAGGTGGATACTGTTCTTACTATACTACTACTTTCTTCTTTCTGAGTGCTCATGATGAACTGGAAAATCATTCGTGTTAGGAATGTCTATGCAACAAGTAGGTGTGAAAAAAGACTTCAGCTTACTTCAACTCAGAGATAAGCTGAACTGGTGGTTGAGAAAAGCAGGAACTAAAACTGATTAAGAATGGATCTCCAAAGGAGTTAATGGAAGAAAAAAGACATGGAGACCATTGCTCAGAGATGTTATTTCCAAATCTGCTCTCAGTGTTTATCTTTTGTTTTACTGAGGCTAAGGAGAGGTGCTAAAGAAACAAAGGTCTGCATTTATTTGATTGCCAGTGCTGTACGTAGGTGGAGATAGGAATAGACTGTAACTTGACCTCAAAAGAGTGGTGTCTAAAGTCTAAAAAAGGAGGTGACTAAGGATTACAAGTATAGTAAAAGATGCCACTGCATTCAGAACCACTGACCTACTTGATTGCTATTACTCTACCTTTTTTATATGCTTCAGAATAAGTTCCTGCACAGGAAAAGGATTTTCCTTTTCCCATTTGACCTGATGTTTTGTAGGGGATAGCATAATGGGATGCAGTGACACACACCTTAGCCATATCTACGTGTGTGTGTGTTCATATGAGATGTATTTCATAAAGTAGCTCACTTGTCTTCAGCTGTTTAATTACAAAGAGCAGAGATCAAGATTAAAAGCAACATAGCTATCCTTCCTCACCTTTCACACTTTTCAGCATTCTAAAGATTATTGTGCAAAATACACCAAACCCTCAAACTAAAGGAAACTAAAAAAAAAGAATAAATGAAAGTAACCCAAAATGTTTTCCAGAATGTTTTCTCGCAAAATGGTCTTAAACTGAGACAGGGGAGGTTTAGGTTAGATATTAGGAGGAAGTTTTTCACACAGAGGGTGGTAACACACTGGAACAGGTTGCCTCAGGAGGTCGTGGATGTCCCATCCCCGAAGGCATTCAAAACCAGGCTGGACATGGCTCTGAGCAGCCTGATCTAGTGGCTGGCGACTCTGCACATAGCAACAGGGTTGAAACTAGATGATCATTGTGGTCCTTTTCAACCCAGGCCATTCTATGATATGACATTCAAAATAATAACCCCCTTATTCTTATAGACTGCAGCAATGGATGTAGCAGAACATTTTCTAATTGGAAGAAAATACTGGGAACTTTAAATAAAAAGGCCTGCTGAATAAGTGTTACTTTTTAATAATGTTTTATGTTTGGTTTACTCACTGACTGATAAACTGCACATAGAGGTGTGGAGCAATACTAATTAAAATAAAATGCCAGTTTCTTTCCAAATTGTGATAAGATGTGCTCATTTGGAAAAAAAAAAAATAGTGGTGTAAGCTAAAATTTCTATTTCACAACAGCAACAAGAAAAAAGAAAAAAAGAAAAAAGAATCAGCTAATGTTGGAAAAACCACTGCATCTCTATGTTAGTTTGGCATCAGAACAATCTCATGCCAGAGTGGGAAAATTCTACAGTCCACATATTTCAATTATCAGTTTCAGTGTATACTCAGATAATTGGATAAACATTGTATTACATATTTTTGCTTAGTTGGTCTGGCTGCAGCTTTTCCATTTTGTACAAATAAGTTTTATTTAGCTTCCCTGCAGAGTCAATAAAATCATTATTTTTTTATATAATTATGACCTCTAAGTTCTGCCTTGAACCTCTTTAAATGATGGCCCTGCCTCAAAGGGGCAGGGGGAAGACGCCCATCTGTAAGCTATGCTGCCTGCTGCATTCAGCTGCCATACAGAAGCTGACATTTTGACAAATCTGAACTCTTATAGCCTCATAAATCAGACAGAGAAGTGATTGAGGTGGATAGACTCATTTACACAGACTTCTGCATTTAACTGAGTTGTAACATCAGACCTAAGAGTTTGCTTTTTGGAATAAGTAAGTTGGCTGGTTTGCAGCCAAGAACTGTGACCTTCTGTAGTACATGCATCTATGAATGATTTCTCACAAAATCTAGGTATTAACCCTGAAATACTGTGTTTGATATTTGAATTATTTCTCTTGTATTAGAAGCAAGATCTCGGTTAAAGGGATTTATGTTCTGTTTGGTAGTCTGCTCTTGCTGTTACTAGCTGAAGATAGGAATCTAATTCTTGCCTAAGTACTGAAAAGGTGACCCCTCCTCTTACAGGGCTGTAGAGTGCTTTGTCTCCCACCAAGGTCAGCATACAGCACTTGAACCTACGCTTCTCTTCTTGATTCCTGGAAGATCTTTAGACAGGTAACAGCTCGCAAACATAGCTTGAACTAACTTGACTGTTTGTACTGCTGTGATTGTAGAACAAAACAAGAAATAGTATCTTATTTTTAGTTACTTTTAATGCTGTTGATCAAAGTATGGTATTTTAGTGTTCTATTGGTACAATAAAGAGTTGTTTCAGAGATACTGAAATAAATTCGACCATTAAAGTTTGTCATGAAAGCCATTTGCTACTGTTAAGAATTTGATAGGGATTACTAATGATTATACCTTAGATCCAAATTAATTACAAATGTAGTTTTATTTTTCTTATCTGTTAACAAAGTAATGTTTAAATAATGCAATTTATTGGCTTCTTCCATATTTCTACTTGACCTTATTTTAACTGCTGAGTTGAACATCATTTACAAACATATATTTAGGGATTTATATAATGATAAACATTAGGAGAGAAATGAGTCTCTACAGCTTAAAATAAACTAACATCAACAGTAGAACTACTCATATTCTCTGTGGGACATCATCAGAGTGGCATGCATTTCATATTGTCCACAGTTGTTCGCCTTAATAAATGTGATCAGTCAAATCAATACTGTATAGTTTGCTGTGCGTAATTTGGCATGGATATTAGCTGTGATAAATTTCAGAAGTTCTAATTTCAGAGTATTTATAATGAGAAAGAAGGAAAGCAGGCTTGAATCTGTGTGTGGCAATATGTGCATGTTTCATTTGTCTTTTAGAGCTCCTTAGTGATTTCTTTGAAACTGCCAAAACCTAGCCACTAGGGTGCAGATATGCAGCACAAACCACGATGGGGAATACATGCAAACCTGTCTCACCACTTCAAAAAGCATTTTTTTATTTAAATGCTATGAACATTTTGACAGTATTTCAAATTCTGAACGTTTTCATTTGTTCTCAGAAATAATAAATTTCAAGATTTCTAGATGTAAGTTAACATTTGAATACATTTATATTGTAAAGTTTTCCTGTTTAGGTAGTATACAGATACATATTATTAATGTAGTAATATTGAAAAGCTTTTAAAGCATCTGGACTTACAACAAAGACATCAAAGGTTATATTCATTGCATGAGGCCTTGTATTTAAAACTGTAGTGTTATTTCACTTGAAGCAGGACTGGTGTTTATAACAGCACAAGGAAAAGGATGCTGTTTCAACTTCATTGGTAAAAGCAGTGCTGAAAGTTTGTAAAATGGTTAGAAACTAGTGTAGGAAAGTAGTGAATCTCTAATCTACAAGCAGAATCAGTGTTTTGTAGTTTCAACTCTTGTTTTACTCGTTAACACTCAAACAAAAGGACTGTGATGCTTTCTTTATTGGATCATCTTTAAGATGAGGATGTGTTTATTTCTTCGTATTGCAGAAAATAAAATTAGAGAACTATTTTGTGCTTAGACAAACTCACAAACAGAGAGCAAACAAAATTTTGTCATCTGTAATTTTATTAGAGGTACTAAAAGCTGTCATTAATGCTCAACACTACATTTTGTCTTGCAAGAAGAAAAAGAGGGCAATGTTCCTATTATAAATGGTGCATTTGACATGCACTCTGGATGTAAAATAACATCTAGCCTTGAGTTAAGAATACATATGTTCCTCGAGTAGTAATCCCGCTCATCAGACTAATCTTCTTAACAGTACATTATCCAAACTGCTCAATCTTTGTTTTAATCGTGCACCACTCAAGTTGCTATTTTAAGACATTGTTATTCCTTCACTTTCAAACTGTTTGCATTTCTGCAGACCACATTTGCTGCAGAGCTATTTTCAGACCCAGCTGAAGAACACCAAATGTAGAGAAGAGCGTGCCTCCTGTTTCGTAGGCAACCTGCCTTGGTTGGACGTCTGGCTGTCATGAAGTCTTGCATTTCCTCTTCACAGGCTTTCTCTTAGTCTTTCTGCTTGTCATGTCTTCAGTGACACACAGTGTTTGAAGCAGGAATAATCGGAAAACCAGTTATACCCTAAAATACCAAAACATTGCTTTCCATACATTTTACCTCTGATATCTTCTAGTGTTGCTGATTGGGGGACATAGATTTCTTAGTTCTCTTTTTGCATGTTTACTGTTAATTTGTTCCTATGCATTTCTAGCAGTAATGAATGAGAGCCTGCATGCCGTGCTCCCACCCATCACTTCACTGTATTCATATCCACTGTTTGGTCGCCAGAAACACTCAGCATGAGTCAAGTTTGATTTTTTGGTGAGGTACTCGGCTGTGGAGTGGACATATTCCATGTTGAAGCAGGGAATGGCCTCAGCTGGCTGAGGGTTCCCTGGCACAGAGCAGCTCTGGCACTCTTGTATCCCATGTAACAGTGGAGTTACGACATCACAGAGGTGGAGCCAGGAGCAGCACAAACAGCACGGGCAATGGCATGGTGCATCAGAAGGGCATAGTGCGGCAGTTTGCGTGGGCAGCATAACAGGCAGCCCCCATTCCGACCTGCCTTGGTTATTCAGGTGCCCATGTGTAAGAGATTTGAGGCTCTGGAACTTGAGGGAGAGGTGAGTGAGGAGGCAGTGGGAGGTCCACTCATGAGGTTGTGTAGGATGCAAGATGTCACCGCTGGGAAGAACAGAGGATGGTGGCCATAGGTGGATCCAGTAGAGAGATATGGAGGGCCCTGTGTGTCGGCTCGACCTTACTGCAGTGTGCTGCCTCACTGGGGCCCAGCTCACAGATATTTCTAGGGAACTGCCTGGCCCATTCTGCCCCTTTGATTATCATCCTTCACTGATAGTTCAGGCCAGCAGCAATGAAGTTGCTGGGAGAAGCCTGAGCATTATCAGAAAGGACTCCAGGGCACTGGGGCCATTAATGGATGGAGTGGGTGTGCAGGTAGTGTTTTTCTCTATCCTTCTAGTAGCAGGGAAGGATGCTGAGAGAAACAGGAAAACACATCTCATAAATACATGGCTGAGAGGCTGTTGCAAACGCAAGAATTTTGTGGTTTTTTTGACCTTGGGGTGATCGACTCGTCACTGGCTGTGGGTAGATCTCAGCTGTCTCAAAGCGGGGAATGGATCCTTGCCCAGGAGCTGGCCGGGCTCATTGAGAGGGCTTTGAATTAGGTATAAGTTGGGCCAGGGGAGATTCAGGTTGGATGTTAAGAAATCTTCTCTGAGAGTGTAGTAAGGTGCTAGAATGGGCTGCCCAGGGAAGTGATGGAGTCACAGTCCCTGGAGGTGTTCAAGAAACATTTAAATGTATTGAGGGACATGGTTTAGTAGGAACTATTGGTGATAGGTGGATGTTTAGGTTGGATGATTTTAGAGGTCTATTCCAACCTCGGTGATTCTATGATTCTGTGATTAATGTCACTGGTGCCATTTTTTCTGCATCAAAGAATTTAATGTCACACCTTTGTTTCCCACATGCTTCCATATCATATACACCAGTTGTCAGACTGTCCCTCTGCTACCATCTGTCACACGGCAACAAAATGTAATGGAATATTGGTGGGAAAATTCAACCCTACTGCCATACCAGCAAAATCTACCAATGATGTCATGGGCCAACTTAATAATGTAGGAGATATTAAGTTCAGAACAGCCCTGTATATAATATAGTTAATATAGAGAGGGTTTATTTATTTATTTATTTATTTATTTTAATTAAAACGCATTACCTTACAGGAAAACTAAATGCCTCAGTGCGAACCTGAACATTTAACTATGAATTCTATATTCAGATGCTAAGTGGATAAAATATTTAAACTTGATTTTTTAAAGAAGGGATTTTTCTGTGTAGCATAATCTTTTCAAATCTCTCTAGCTTGGTTTCTGTGATTTTTTTAATGCAGGTCTTCTTGCTGCTGAAAATAACTCATTGCTGTAAGTAATAACGTGTTGTTATGCCTTCGGTAGCCAAAATGAAATTAAAAATGATTTAGATAAGGAAGTGGGGAAGCTAAATTATTTTCAAGAACCAAGACATTTCTGAAAAGATGCATGTTCCAGAGCTGATACCTTCGATTCCACCGGGCAGTCACCAACTTAGCAGCCAACATGGATCAGAGAAACTGATTCAATACCAGATATAAAGTTCATATTGCATATAAAATTCTAGAAGAAGCTCCAATAGAGGATGTATATAAGTTGCACTGTGGTCCCTGTTTTTAATGCAGTTTCCCATCCCTCTTGCTGAGTAGTTATAAACAGAAGTTCTGATAATACACAATAAAACTACAAATTGTTGTTACTTCTAGTTTTTTTCAAATGTAGATATTTAATATTGGAATGCTCTGGTGAAAGCGTTCCTTTCTACGTAATGAAATAGAGCCAGAGATCAGTGATACGCCTAGCACAGCACAGGTTGTACCTCGTCAAGTCAGCTGTAAGGTGGATCCCTAACTCCTTAATGTATAAAAGTCTTCTGGTTAGGTCCACTACAGATATGTTCTGTTGAAAGAGGAAAAGTGGGCCTTGTTCAAACAAAATTTGGATGTCTTTAAGGATGAAGATTTCATTAAATTTCTGGACAACCTTTACTAGTATTTGACCTCCCTCATGATCAAAAAGCTTTTCCTTGCCTTGTCCTTTCACTTTAAAAGATTGCTCAGCTCTGAGATGAATCTAGTTCAGTCCTCTTGTATTCCTAATATAAAAACCTGAAAGAAAAAATTTGTCCAGAAAGAAGGTATTCCACCATTGGAATCATGCTGTGCTATCTGCTGGGCTGTGTGCTTATTCATATGTTCAGAAACAATGACAGAAGAAGTGAACAGTTTCTGAATAGTTTACAGTTATTCAGGTAGAACATGAAATCCAGCAGCGAGGAAATGCAACAGAAAACAGTGAATGGGGGACACGGATGAAAAATAATTTCAGTAAACTCCAATACTTGTGGGTAAAACTACACTTCGAATTTGCTTTGAGAGACTTCAGATTAACTATTAGCTCATTATTCATCAACCAATAAAAAAATCAAATAGAGAAGATAAAAGGGAGATAATGGAGCACAAATATAAACAGAAAAATGCCTGTCTGCAAGTCTGTTCTTCACCTGTGTACTTAATATTGATAAGCAGTGCAGTTTCCCCTTCACACTGGGAAAAATAAAGGACATGGAAAGAACAAGGGTAGAAGATAAGCACTGCAGTTTCCCCTTCACACTGGGAAAAATAAAGGACATGGAAAGAACAAGGGTAGAAGATAAATGTATAAAATTACTTTTGTTCTAAAGGGTTTAAGTAGACCATTATATGAAATAGAACATTTTTTCAGCCACAGAAGAGTGCAAATCAATGGTGGCTGATAGTTACCAGCACAGAAGGAGCAGTGAGAAGGCTCTTAGCAGAGTAACAATCCCTACCCATCCGTATTCTATGATTTTGCTTGTTTGATTTTGGTTTTCCTTCAAGTTCTATGTATCTTAGTATCTTTGGTAATGAGAGCAAAGTTCATGAGGCAAAGACAGTAGAGTGAAGAAGTGAATGATGAGTTAAATAACAGTGAGATAGGAAAAAATAGCATGAAGTAGTTACACAGAGTTAAAATAGATACTTGTTAAATAGCAGGAGTTAACGAGTCAGCTTGGTAAATTGAAGAAATGTGAGGATTCAGACAATTGAGAAGGAGCATTAAGGCTGTGAGTATAGTAAGGAAGGTGCTGGTTCTTCCTCTTCCTCCATTTACTCCTTCTTTTGTGTAGTTGATGATAGCAATGCTCATGCTCAAGCAAGTAGTTGAAGACTCATTGATGGTGGTACTGATAATGCAAGTTAGCTTTTTCCAAGGGTCCTTCCTAGGTAGTAGGAAATAATCTCTCAAAGAACTTAGTTAGCTCTTCTTGGGAAAACAATAAGGANTAAGGAAGGTGCTGGTTCTTCCTCCATTTACTCCTTCTTTTGTGTATTTGATGATAGCAATGCTCATGCTCAAGCAAGTAGTTGAAGACTCATTGATGGTGGTACTGATAATGCAAGTTAGCTTTTTCCAAGGGTCCTTCCTAGGTAGTAGGAAATAATCTCTCAAAGAACTTAGTTAGCTCTTCTTGGGAAAACAATAAGGAAGTTTTCTCCCTTACTGATCACTTTTAGTGAGGTAGATGAACTTTCTGTTTAATACAAAAATTTTGAATTGGTTAGCAAACGGTATGAAATATGAAACCAAGTGCCTTCAGGACACTGATTAACAGATTAAACAAGACAATTTCAGTGTTAGTGCTAGTCTGACAAAGTCAATCTGGTATAAATAAAAGACAAATGGCATTCTAGACCTTCTTTTCAACTTTCTTTCATCATTGCTGGGAAAATTCTGTCATATGAACTAAATGTATGATTCATGATACTGGACAGAAATTACTGATGTAACTTGGAAATGGTTGCAAGTAACCCAATAAATGATATGAAAAGTTTTCCATTCCATACATGGTATTCAAGGATGGCTATTTTTCTTTTCTGCAGAAAGATGACGTTGTCCACATGTTTTATAATGAATTATTTTGTTATGATGAGTCAGAAATTGGAGTATTTATTTAAAGTCATAACTGCAGCATAGGATGTTGGGTATGCTTTATTTCTTAAGGCATTACTTTCTAAAAAGTATGTTTCAGACTCAATAGCACAGCAGGATGGTGCAGTCAGGTAAGAAGTTAGTTTGGTGCAAAAGAAACTGTTATTCAGACCTTAAACCCCACTCCCTCAAAAACCAGAACTGAACATTCAAAGTCTTCCTCATCTCTCCTCAAGAAAAGTAGTATTTTGCTCCATATAATGACAATGAAATAATTATTTTGAAAAGTTTTTCCATTTTTACTCCCTTTTGCTTGATACTATCAATCAGAAAATCTAACACAATCACCTAAGAAACCAGTGCAGAGTTGAGGGGCAGGACCACCTCCCTCAACCTGCTGGCCATGCTTCTTCGGATGCTGCCAAGGATATGGTTGGCTTTCTGGGATGTGAGAGGGCACGTTGCAGGCTCATGTCCAGCATGTCATTCATCAGTATCTCTGAGTCCTTTTCAGCAGGGCTGTGCTCTACCACTACATCCCCCAGCATATACTGATAGGGGAGGCTACCATGACCCAGATGCGGGAGTTTGTTGTACCTCATTAGGTTCACCCAGACCCACTTCTCAAGCTTGTCAAGGTCTCTCTGCATGACATCCTGTTTCTTGCGCATATCAACTGTGCTACACAACTTGATGTTATTTGCAAACTTGCTGAGGATGCACTTGATCCCACTAACAATGTCAATGATAAAGATATTAAAAGAGCATAGGTTCTAGTACTGACTCTAGGGAGACAGTACTTATCACAGATCTCAATCCAGACACTGAAACATTGACAAACACTTTGCGGGTACATTCTTGAAACTAGTTCTTCATTCATTGTACAGTCCACCTGTCAAATCCATATCTTCATAATTTAGAGAAAGATGTCATGAGGGACCATGTTAAAAGCCTTACTGAAGTTCAAATTGATGACATCTGTGGCTCTTCCCTTGTCCACTGACTCTGTTACACCATCTTAAAGAGCTACACGTTTCGTCAGGGAGGACCTGGCCTTGATGAAGTCATGCTGGTTACTCTGTCTCACCTCCCTCTCTTCTGTGTGCCGTAGTTTATCTTCACAAAGATCTGCTCCATGATCTTCCCTGTCAGAGATGTGAGGCTGACAGGTTGATAGTTCCCTGGATTATCCATTCTACTCTTCTTAAAAATGGGTGTGGTGTTGCCTTTTGTTCCAGTCACTAGAGACTTACCTAATAGCCTTGATTTTTCAAATACCAGTGAGAGTGGCTTGGTGACTACCTCAGCATATTCCCCCAGGAATCTTGGAGCATTTTGACAATTCGTGATTGCTGTGATGGTCTTCTCACTAAGTAACCATTTTTTTTGCATTCTATTAACTGTGGTGACTGATGTTCTGAAAAATTAAGAGCCAAAAATGCTAAAAAAGAGTATTCATAATTTGGCTTCAGTATATATGTGAGAATAATTAAAATTCAAACATAGTTGAATGTCATCTTTTATTAACTATTCTGTAGCTCTAGAATACTACATGAAAACTTGAAATTAACCATGTGTTTTAACTTTTCATATATTATTTGCTATTAATGTTCAGAACATGCTTGAACTCTAAGGATATTGTAAAAGAAGGAAGTGTTTGTAAACGTAATTGTACTCTTTTATTAGCTGCATAAATACACTGCATGAATAATGTTCTTCGGTATTATTAGCCAGAACTATTTATCAGAATTTGGTTTTAAGAGTAGGTTTTTAAGAGGAGATCTTTATGTTTATCATAAAAGTTGTAGTAAATATAATTAGCTTGTAATTTGATGTGTAACATGAAATTTATCTGACTGAAAATGTTATGGATATCCTTTTCTCAGCAGTAGATATATCAGGCAAGCTAAGAGTACATTATATCTTTTTTACACTTTATTTTATTTGTTTTTATATCCAAGCTGTTTGCCTGTTGCCTGTCTAATTTTGCATGAAGGAAACAGAACCGATGCTTATATGAATATACAAATATATAATATATATATATGCGTATGTATGTGTCTTTTGTCTAGAAAGATTTAGCAAACCAAAAATTCTGCAAAGTTACTGCTATTTATGTGTCACAACTAGCAGTGAGAATTTGTGTTACTTTAATTTTCATATTTTTTTCTAGTGTAATCTGGATCTCTGCTTTCATATACATTCTTGTGATCAATTTTTTGCACTAGTATTTACTGTTTTCTTCTGTAGGGCTTGGGAATGTAAAACAGTGCTGCTAAGCAAGAGGAGAGCTGGGCCTAGGGTGAGGGACTAGGATTTAGAATGACAGGAGGCCAAGCAGATTGCTTTCTCCTTGTCAGTAAATGTCAGTGAAATCTACTGGCAAGAGATACACTTTCCTCCCCTTGAGCTGCATTGCATCTAGAGCAGGCATGTCCAGCCCACAGATAGCATGCGGCCCGGCCCAGCCTGTCCTGTAGCTGCCTCCCACCCCATGCCACCATGGTCATGGCTCAGCCCTGCCAAGCAGCCTGGCCTAGCCCCAGGTACACACCCACTGATCATCAGTGTATGATCAGCGCTGTCTGAACTGAAACCAGTGCACAGGGAGGGCACAGTGCAGTGCTAACGCAAGTTATAGTGAATAATTTTATGTATTTACACTGTCAAACACATTCCTGTGAACAGAAGAAAACACTGAGCCTTGCTTTCCATTTTGATAAAGGAATTTGAGAATAGGTTTCAAGATTTCCCCAAATAATCAATTTTTTTGTGTAATTGCAACTACATTTTCAGTCAACATAAATACATAACCTGTGAATTTCCACATGGAATATATAGAGTTGCAATCAACTCAAAAAATTGTTTACGTTTCTTTACCAGACTTTCAGATGACCTCTCTTACCAGAGAAAAATACCTTTCACTTCACAATCGTGCTTTATTCATGATTCATCACTTTTTTTGGCAGTATGTACATTTGTCAACAGTTGTTTTCAAGGATGAAGTACAGGAAGAGTAAAATTTCATTCAGAATCTCTGATGAGCACCTCGAGAACTCACTAAGAATTGAATCCCTTCCATCAAACCAGACTGATATGTTAGTTTCATAAAAACAAGGCTGTATATCCCACTAGTTTTACGTTTTTTTGCCCTTAAAAAAAAAAAAAGTATATATTAAAAATAATTGTTACGTATATACATTAACTGTTATATATTTTATTTGTCACTCAAGACAATTCCTCTTCATTCAATGTGGCCCAGGCAAATCATCCTCTGCAGTTGGTGCATTCTAGTACTTGTTATGAAAAAAAAAACAAAACACAATAAATAACACCTTCTTGCTGTCCAGTAAGCTGAACAGACCTTAATATCTGAAGGAAATATAGACTTCTTTCCCAGTCAGTGAATGTGACTGTCCACGTGTAATTTGTAAGGCATAAAAATTCAGTGCTTTCAGGTATACAAAAGAACACTTGAACATTTTTTTTCCTGGTAGTCTCCAAATTTTCCTTTAAATACATATATATTGTATTTTTAATGTAGAGTCTCAAATGACAAATCAGCTGAGAGCAGTCCTATCAACAAACAGATTTGCTTAATCTTTCTCACTAGATAGAATTGCTAGAAATTTAATGATTATTTATTTGGTTTCATCGGCTTAAAAATTGTTCAGATAAGTTGATGATGACTAACTGTTGTCATGTCTCATCAGAAGACTGTTTGATCCTGTTTGATCCTGTTTGATTCTGTCCACAGAAGAACAGTTAGTATTAGGCAGCAGCTAACACTGCTGTTTTGTCTTTGATAGTGGCCAGAAGTGCATGCCTAAGAGGATATATGACAGTGCAGGACTGCAGTGGTACACCACATCTTCCTCTTTGAAGTGATCTGTAAATTAGAAAGATCACTATTTTTTGAAGGACAGTTTCCTGTTATTAAATCTGAAAAAGCAAAACCAAAAAAACCTAACAATCTCTTCCCCTCAAAAGAACACCCAAATCCAAAAAACTCCAGAAAAATTCTAGCTTAAAAATATCTGGGTATGCCTTTCCATGTATTGCATATGGGATGTAGTGTAAGCAGGGAGGAAGCAATTCCTGTATGCTGCATTTTTATTTTGAAGGTCTTGTTCATTTTTTTTTGTTTGTTTGTTTGCTTGTTTTTTCCTGTTATCTTGTGCATTTGTATGTGTGTGTTTGTGTAGTATGTGTGGGGGAAGTTGTTTCTCTTTTTTTTACTTAATCTGAGATTTTGTTCCCCCCTTAACATCTAAATTCATCGAAAATCATCTGGTTTATATATTCAATCTGTACACCTGGCCCTTTAAAGTCTGCTTCCAACTCCACTACTTAGATTTCCCACAATTAAAAAAAAAATACAAAACAAGTCTAGATAAAAAAATGAATATAAAACTGCCTAACTGAATATAGAAATTTTTACCCTACATCCAATGTATTATTTGTTAAAGTGCAGCCATATTCCTAATGAAGTCAGTTGACAAGTACAGCGTGAACTGGAAAAATAGGATTTCTTTTTGCTATCTGAATTTACATTACAATGAACTTAGAAGCAATTCAGAATATTGACTTGAGCAGAAAAGTGGTCTTTTATCGTCTAAATTAAGGAACCAGAAAGCATTTGCTAAGCAAAGCATACACCTCACCAAGATGGTAGTATTAAAAGTTTTTACAAAGCATGTGTTCTGTCAAAAACAACAAATTTCATACCTCCTAGGTTAAATATCAAGTATCTACATCTGTTTTAAAAGCGAGGAGTTTGACTACAGATCACAAAAATGCTTACATACCATTTTCATCTGTCTGCTCACAATATCTTTAGTATCTGAATATGAAACTGAAATTGTCAATTTTCTGTATATTTAAATCTGATATGCTAGATGTTTGGGACATAGCAAAATATGTTAGTAGTGTATAGAAGTTAAGATGCATTTAAATCCTATGATTCAGTCACCTAGCTACAGTTCACAGTGGCTTTCTTCATTTTCTTTTTTTGAAATAATAGTACAACCAGGGGGGTAAGTCTAATATGAATTTTGCAATTCAGTATTTCCCCTCATTTAATTGGAGAACACCATGGTAAAGGTAAAATATTTCAGAATAGCTGTGAGACATGAGGATCTACGAAGTGAATATTAACTTTTCCATATTTCCTGTCATTGGAACAATAATACTTTCATCTGTATAGAGGAGTAAAGGTCCACTTACATTATAGTTTTACAGTTTTAATTGTAAGATTTCAGAAATCAGAAAATTGCATGTATTTTTTTCATACTGTAGAGGAAATTTTTGCTACCTACGACCTATTAGTAAGTTTGGATAGAGATAATGGGACATTTTTTCTGCTCAAGAGGATGCTTTATTTCTTGTCTCCTTGCAATGACATCTCACTGTAAGAAGTGGTATTCTGGAGACAGTGAAAGGACATAGCAGTAAAATCAAACAAATAGTGTCCTCCATTAACATAATGAGATTTACTGTTTTGCTTAGAAGCAGTACCACTTTCAGTTGTCCCTCCAGTGTCCAGTTTGTAAATGGTGATTTTCAGTAGTGTGAAATATTTATGACACCTTGTTTAGAGCTTTTAGATTTTATTACATCAAATCACTGTAATGTTTCGCAAATCATTCTGTTTTCTTTTATAAACTTTTTAAAAGGTCTTCCCATCTGGAAATGCACTTGAAGATAACCTTTTCAGGCTAAATTAAGATAAGTTCACTTTGATAATTTTTTATTTCACTGATAATGTGCTGTTTAGTCACCAGATAATGTAGCTTTACATAGATGATGAGAACTCATTATCCCAATCTTCTAATAGAAATGCATCTTTTCACAGGTGCGTGACTGTTATTCTTGATTTCATTTGAGATCATGTCTGACAAAATACATAAAATATGGTGCCTTCTTTGTCCGTAGGGCAGCTTGCTAATAGACAATGTTCAAATCATTCACTGTGAAGTCCAGATGTGTCCTCTTTGTCCTCTACTGAGAGCAGAACTTTTTATAGTCTGAAATACAAGCTTAAAAGTGTATCTATTAATAATAATGAAGAAGTCAGAACTCCCCCATTCCTTACTCATTTGTGTGCTAATGCAGGACCAGAAGAAGACACTTTGATATAAGTTTATCTCAAATTTTGGATATTCTCCACTACTGAGAGTTTTTGCTACTTTCTGTTAATTACTCTGTTTGGAAATCTTTGACAGGAGAATGTGTCTTAAACTTTGATTTGTTGGTGGAAATAATTGAAGACATTAAAATTTTTGAAAATGATTCCATGTATTATGTGAATGAAGTTGGATTTGTTTTTTTAATCATGCAGCAGATAGATCTGTTTTTCATGTTTTTCATTCTGTTTTTTCATTTTTGGTCAAGAATCAGATTTTCTACATAGTAAATGTCATACTGAAATTAGTAGATTTTAGAGAGATAATTGTAGATGCAAAAGTTATCTACTGTTATTATGTACTGTGCAATTTTTGTCATTCTTAACCTTCAAGAAATTTTTGTATTTCTCAAGTGTGTGATGCTACACTGGTGATACTTAGGGAAAAAAAAAAAAAGAATATTTTAATTATAACCACTTCAGAGAGTGCAGGTCATGGTTTCTACAATGGTCTCACCTGGAGTACTGTGACCAGATGTGGAGTCCTCAGTACAGAGAGACATAAACCTGTTAGAGTCCATACAGAGAACGGCCACAAAATTATCCACTGAATGGAACACCCCTTCTGGGGCTCTTCAGCCTGGAGAAAACTGTGAGGTGACCTGCTAGTGGCCCTCCAGTATCTAAAGTAAAGAAGGGGAAGACTGTTCAGCAGGGTCTGTAGTGATAGAACAAGGGAAGATGGTTTCCAGGACAAAGAGAGTAGATTTATATTAGATATGAAGAAAAAATCTTTTATAGTGAGGGTGGTGAGGCACTGGAACAGATTGCCTAGATAAGCCTTAGATAATCATAGAATCATAGAATTCTTAGAGCTGGAAGGGACCAACTTCCTTGCAATGAGCAGGTACACACACAGATCAGTTTGCCCAGTGCCTGATTCAGCCTCGAATTGAAAGTCTCCAGGGATGGGGCATCAGCCACAACACTATATAACCTGTTACAGTGCCTCACCTCCCTCTCTGTAAAAGGTTTTTTCCCTAACCTAAATCTACCCTTCCTGAGCTGTGTTTCTAAAAACTTAAGCTCCTTTCCACATTCATTGTGGAATCTCCATTCTTCACTGGATGCGACTGCGATTCTGACCACTGAGGATAAGGAAAACGGTGAAGGTCTCAATGCATTCTTTATATCTGCTTTAAAAGTCTGTCCAGTTATACTTAGGGTACTCTACTCTCTGACCTGGAAGTCTCATTTAGCGAGCAGAATAAACCCCCTGTGATTCAGGAGGAAACAGAAACCTACTACTCCATCTGGACTACCACAAGTCCATGTGGCCAGATGAGATTTACCCAAGAAGTGTCAATCTGCCTGGGGGTAGCAAGAACCCTCCTACAGAGGGATCTGGACAGGCTGGATCACTGGGCTAAAGCCAATTAGATGAGGTTGAACGAGACCAAGTGCCGGGTCCTGCACTTTGGCCACAAGAATCCCAGGCAACACTACAGGCTTGGGGCAGAGTGGCTGGAAGGCTGTGTGAAATAAATGAATGTGAGGGTGTTGGATGATACTTTGCTGAACATGAGCCAGCAGTGTGCCTAGGTGGCTAAAAAGGCCAATGGCATTCTGGTTTGTATCAGAAATAGTGCTGCCAGTAGGAGCGGGTGAGTACTGAGTACTCTGTACTCAGCACTGGTGAAACTGAACCTTGAGTACTGTGTTCAGTTTTGGGCCCCTCAGTGTAAGAAAGACATCAAGACCCTGGAGTGTGTCCAGAGAAGGGCAGTGTAAGAGACTATTATATTATACTGTTGCCTCAAAGTNCAATATTGGTAATAAACTGGTCGGACCAACATTTGAACCGTTGCTTCTTAATCTCACGCCGGGTATACACATAATCTAAGAACCTTCGTCTCCCTCCTTTATATTGGAGCGTGACAGCGAAACTGGTGAGGGGTCTGGAGCACAGACCCTATGAAGAGCAGCTGAGGGAGCTGGGGTTGTTCAGTCTGGAGAAGAGGAGGTTTGAGGGAGACCTCATTGCTATCTATATCTACCTGAAGGGAGGTTGTAGTGGAGCTGGGGGTCAGCTTTTTCTCTTCTGTAGCTAGTGACAGGACTAGAGGGAATGGCTTCAAGTTGTACCAGAGGTGATTCAGACTGGATGTTAGGAAATACTGCTTTTCTGTAAAGGAGGTCAGGTGCTGGAATGGGCTGCCCAGAGAGGTGATAGAATCACTAACCCTAGAGGTGTTTAAGAAAAATGTAGATGCTGTGTTGAGGAACATGGTATAGTGAGACCTACTAATGATAAGTGGACGGTTGGACTGGATGATCTTGTAGGTCTTGTCCAACCTTGGTGATTCTATGTTCTATGAGTATGTTGCAGTTGCCTCTGTGAAGGTTAGATGAAGAAGCTCTCACTGCATGTTGTGGTAAAGCCTAGGAGGCCCAGCTTGTGGATGGGATGTAGCCTATGAGAATAAAACTGCATGCACACAAAAAAAGAGTTGTTTTTTTTTTTTCCTCGATGACCTTATACTTTCAACTAAAGCTTACTGCTCCTTGCATAGAGTGAAAGATAACCTTCACCCTATGCATGTTAGATTTAGTATCAGTTTTCATAACTGTCATCTATTCCATCTTTTGTCTCCAGGAAGCATACTCTTCTGTTCAATGATATAGAAAGGAACTAATTTCCAGGCTAGTCCTGGGCTGGCACCAAGAGGCCATTTGATCACTCACAGTCCTGAACTAGTTAATGGCTTTGTTTTGTGCACACACAGACATCAAAATAACAAATCATATATACTGGAAAACATTTAATGTGGTTTGTTCTATGAGCTTGGATCTGTTTACATTCATTTAGCTCAATTTTTAACTTAGGAATTGAAGCTTTTTCACATTTTTGCGTTCCTTGCAAGTTTCTCATCCTCTTTTTTGAATACAAGTCTGAAATGTCAATTTGGTGCTAATAGAAAGAATTACTACCCTTTTTTTTTTCCTACACATAGTATAATTTAATCCACTAAGACTGTGAAGCGCTTCTAATAAATTGGAAAGACAGCAATACCTTCTTACCAGAGTATGGTATTCTTTACTGACTTAGTAAAGAAGACTCAAAGTAGAGTTAATGAAGGAGATCATTATGCGGTTAGGCAAAATTAATGATCACTTAATGCAAGATCAGAACAAATCTGAATGCATATCTCTGTAATTTAAGTGTTATTTCTCTTCTGTAGAAGTCCTTGTGTTTATTCTGTTTTGAGATATGTAACAGGTATAAGTTTCCAGAAAATCCAAAGCAGATAGGAATTTCCAGTGTTATTGAAAGGCTTTGTATGGAGTATGAGATTTAAATAGCTTGATGAAGATTCAGAACCCTGTAATAAGAATGGTATTGTGTAATATAGAACACATAATATTATGTGATTGATGCTATAAAGTACCCATAACTTCTCCAGAGCCACCTCTATTTGCTTTCCACTGTACCACAGGTATGTCATAAATCTATAGTAATATTCATCTGATACTTTGAGCTAAATAGAATGTGTGTCTCCAGGAGATAAAAAGAGATTGAAGAAAGTCAACAGTTTTAGCTAAATACATTTTGTACATTGCCATCGGCTTCTTGCTCACTTTTATATCAACAGATGCATTCAGAATTTTTCCATATAATTATAAACCTACCTTCTAATTGTAATCTTCTTTCAATTCAGGAAGTGACAATTCTTTAAAATAAAAGATTAGAAAGCTCACCTTTCAAGTCTGCAATTTTATCTCATCTTCCATTTGATCTAAAAATATAACAGATCTCCATAAATCATCCTATTCTTAATAGAATGATTTTTAAAATATGTAAAAGCGTCTTACAATCAGCCAAATTGTACCATGTTTCTTAATTTAGCTTTTTAGATAATAGCTAAATTAAAGATATTTTGTTCTCTGAATGATAAGCATGACAACATTCTAATGATATCATGATGTAATGATTTTCATAGCTTAGTTGAAAAAATAACTTCAATATCATAATCTATTTTTTCCTATTTCATCTCAAATTTTGTAGCAGAAAAAGGCAAATATAAACTTCTTCCAAAAAATGTTCATACTTCTGTTGTTCCTACTGTCTTTCTATCTGATTTTTGACTCATTATTTTTCCTTCTGTTTCAGGCTATGAAGTCACCATCTCTGGATATATTCAAAAGCTATCTGGATGTTTTCCTGAACATTCTGTTTTGGATGACCCTGCTTGAGCAGAGTGCTGAACTCAATGACCTCCAGAGGTCTCTTCCAGCATCAACCATTCTTCAGTTCTGTTATGATAGTAGTGGTCCAATGTTAAAGTGATTGGAGTGGTAAGGGCTGCTTGTGCTTCTAGTCTTCAGACACTTCCAAACCATTTTATCTGTCTTATCTGTAATAGAATTTAACCATTCAATATATGTCTGAACTTTTTAATACCTATCCAGTTTTATAGCCTTATCTATCGATTCAACATTTCTTGGTCCTCACAGGTATTTAATACAAACTAATGCAGGTTTGTCTCAAGAACTGCTACTGTTAGATAGGTTTATGCAGGTCAGGTGGCATGTAGTTTGTTAATCAGGGAAACTCTACTGATTCTTACTCTTGTTTCTGCCTTTGTGTTATTGTTCACCTTTATCAGTTCTCAATGGAACAGTATAATGTTCACTTGATGAGAATTTTGGGTTTC
Source organism: Odontophorus gujanensis (assembly GCA_013399175.1). Taxonomy (NCBI): domain Eukaryota; kingdom Metazoa; phylum Chordata; class Aves; order Galliformes; family Odontophoridae; genus Odontophorus; species Odontophorus gujanensis. The sequence continues at coordinate 195,761 of VXAB01004299.1, read as the reverse complement.
CTATTATAAACATTGGTTAGAAAATGAATGATTGTGAATGACTGCTCTAAACTTTAATTATGTCTATTTAAAGCTACCTGTTATGCTTTCTCCCAGTTTCTTAAATTCTATTAATGTTTATTCAGTATTTGCCTTCAGTATCCAAGTCTTTACATTTCTGATTCACGGTCCAAGATATTCCATGTTTTTTTCTTTCAAACCCTGTTCTTGCAGTGTGATCATCAGGTCAGAATAATTGCTTTTTATGCTTGTCAATAATTAATGAATGCTTGACTCAAGTGCAGACGAAATATGCTGTCTTCAAAAAGGCTTGCTTTCTTGCTGTATTGGGTGTAGGTGGCATAGTGTGGGTACTTTCACACTACTGAAACCAGTAATTAAATATTAATATTAATAGCCAATAAATTAATATTCCACAGTTCAAGTCAATTTTCTCTATGTGTGTAACTTGTAAGTGATCTCTGTGTCTTTCTGTCAAACCATGGGTTTTCTTGTCCTTCCTGCTTTCCTTGCACATGCTACTGAACAGGAAAGTGAGTGTGCGGGTAGATGAACGGTTAAGTGTAATCCAAGTTAACACACCACACTTGTTAAATTTATTTGTGCTTGACAGCCAGTCATTACCCTCTGTGGATTTGCTGCAAGTAGAACACCCAAACCACTTTTTCAGAACTACGGAAGTTAATAGTCATTAGCATTTTGAATTTCAGTGTATCTTCTAGGGCCTTCAAAAAACTGTATTTATTCAGCGCATTATGTCTCTACTCTGACACCTATAGCCTCTTCTCTTACTTTCTTTTCCCCTCTTTGTTTTTCTTTGTTTTAACATCAGTCTGCTGTGATCATTTCCTGGAAATGACAGCAGTATTCTTCTGAGCTGCTTATGACTATTCAACTCATCTTTCTGTAGAACTGTGACACTGAAGGTTGATATGTTTTTGTATTATGTTCATTATTGCAGATCCTTGGTCATTCCTTTCAGATTCTTCAATCAGATTCTGACTGATATTTTACCTTGGTCATGTGGCTTCCTGCATACTTTTCCACTGTCTTTTATTAGTTCCTATTTAGCAGAGGAAGATAGCTAATTATTGGAGTTTTACGGCTTTTTTGTGAGCGCTTAAGTTCAGCCCTAGGTTTTATTCTGTTCAGACTCACTTGGAAGTCCTCTTTCTGTCTATTTACTTTATTATTTTCAATTTTTAACATAAGTCTTATTTAATCCTCTCACACAGAGGTTAATTATCTAGATGCTTATAAAGTTTTTGAGTGGTTGGTAGCTAGCTTTAAAATAGTTCTGTTGGTCTGTGCCTTAGCTTTGACTTCAGTGCCTATACATATATTTTTTTCTATTTCTTGATTTTGCAATGAGATCTTTCGTGTTCTTGACATTATATTATGACATAAATCCTTTCTGTTGAAAGAATAAAAAGGCTGTTGTAAGAAAATTGAGGTACAAACCAAGCCATCATGCTGCTGATGGTGACAGCTAGTGAATATCATGACATAAGAGTAGGCAGAGTGATCTTTTCTCCAGTACTGCAATTCAGCAGTTAACAATTTAGGAGTAAGGGTCCAGGTAGCTACTGGTGGACTTAAAATTTATGAATTCACTTTAATCTACTCTGAATTTGCATATTCCTTTGACCTCCATTAATTCTGGTGATAATATTCTCTATACTTGAGTTACACACTGAATAAGAAATCGTTTTGTATTAAAACAATGCCAAGAAATTCCAGTGTCTGTCTCTAAGAGGTAGTCACCACTTCCCTATTATTCTCCTTATCCCACTCATTGTAACTGTGCTTTTTCCTTACCCTATTTCTGAATTTTCTGGATTTTCAGAAATGACTGTGGACTTATTCTTTTACTGTATCTTTGCATAATGCTTACTGGATAGTTGATAGGACCATGAGCAGTCACCACCCTATCTGCCCTTGTTGCCATGGGACTGTGCCCTACCATTTGGAGTATTGCTTGATGTTTGCCCTTGAATCCAAGCCTACCTTCCCTTAGGAGACGATCTATTTTTCTACTTTCTGACAGTAAATGTAATTAAATGTTCTGCACTATATAATGTGATATAATTGTGTGCATTATTTTTTATTTATTAACATTGAATATTTCTTTCTAATCGTCAAGTCTTTCAGGAAGACAACAAACCACTCTTTCTAATCAAGAAGAGATGCTCCACTCATTACAATGGCAACAGAGAGGCTACCTGTTATTAATCATTATTTTTCATATGCTTTTTTTGCAGAAAGCTGACAGGAGGCATGTGAGTATATCTGGATTTCTTCATGAAAGAGGCAGCAGCTTCAGGTTAGAACAAGCTTGCCAAATCCGTCTTTTCTCTTAAATGCTATGGAGGCTGAATTATCGAGTTTTTGATCAATATTAATAATCTCAGCTTTGGTTACCTTAATGAAAGTAAAAAATTAAGACAAAAATGAAGACAAATATGTCTTTTTTGGACTGAAACAGGAGAAAGGAAGTCATAATTGTCAAATATTATGTTCTAGTATCACTTGAATTTGTAAAAGTATATTAAGTACCTCAGCAATGAGAACAAATCATAATAAGATTTGAAGCACAAGTGAAAAGGATGAAGGATATTGTATAATCCTATGATGTTCTTAGCTTTATTTGAATGTACTTTTTGTTTCCTTCTCACTTTCTCCATGTACTTTTTCTCCCTACTTGTTTAAACAAGGAAGTGACTATCTAGTGAAAGACTTACAACTCTATGTCAACTGTTCCCTAGTATCTATTCTGTTGTTCTTATTCTTTACATGACGGCTGAAGTTCATCCTTTTTTAAACTGTGTAACTCAAGAAAGCTGTTTAACCTCTTTCAAAAATACTAAAAATGCAGATACATGACAATGTAGACAGATAGTAAAAAGAAGAAATAAATAAAGAAAAAAACTGCTGGATCTCAAACAGAAAACCAAACATTTTCATATTTAGCATTGTTACTGTATGTAATTATAGTTGTATTAAATGAAGACATGAATGCTTGTCTGAAAATATTGAGTATCAAAGATTTGTCTGTGATAAGTATCTCTGGAATCACAATTATAATCAAAACCTGGCACTATTAGCAGAGTTAGAGAACCACTTATTTTTTTTAAGTGGCTTTTTGCTGTCAGCCTGGGATATTTCACTGTCTCATTTTTAATAGATAGAAATAGGAGGAAATTCGGTCGTGAGGGGAGGAATGATAGACAGTGCATTCATTCTGGTATTACCATAGGACAAGGATAACCCCCAGACAGCTTACAGTATGTTGTTCTGACTCTTCAGATCTATTATTTGAAGTTTAAGGAGTTAATAAATCAAAGGTAATAGTGAAACATGAGAATGTAAAGAGGTAATGAGATAGAATTACAAGAGCAAAGAAAAGAAGGAAACAATGAATACTAATTATCTTATTCAAATCCTACTGTCAAATCCTTTCTTTCCTGAAGTCGGCCTGTTCAAAGAGAGTGTAATGGCTGTTCACTTTTCATGCTCTCTACACAAAATGGACGTCACATGGATGGTTCTTCTAGTACAGGTCCCTAAATTGCACTGCCAGTGTTTAGATGAAATAACTCAAGGAATTTTATTTGCATTCTTTTGATACGTACATTTCTCTTCTGTTAGTAGTGCTCAAGACTGACACCCTTATTTTAAATAACGGATGTATCTCATATCAGGAAATTGAAGTTTAATAAAAAAACAAAACCAAAACACTAAGTGACTGTAAAACCTAATCTTTTATCTGGATCTGTTGTGAGCAGAGATAGTCCTGACGGCATTAAAAATCTTCTGAATGTATTTAGTTTCCGAAAACTCTCATCATATTTTGTAAAATATTTGATAGTTAAAGCAGTGTCTTATATAGTTAACTTAGCTTTAGGAAAAAAGAAGTTAATCCTCACAAGGTGTAGCGAAATAGTGAGAGTTTTTAAAAAAAACATCTAGTGACTGTTCTAATCCTTTTAAATTTAACCTTTTATGTTGTGCTGGGAACAGGCTATGATCTATTAGTTCCTGCAATAATGGATCAGAAATGACTTTCAAGTGCTGTAAAGAGTCTGTCTCTATATAGCAGTATTTTTTTACTGGACACTGAATGTGTATAAACTTTCAGTTGCCATTGTAGCTACAGGAAAACATACGTGTGGTAAAAATAACAGTCATTATATAATGTATTCTATAATTCCTTCTGAGTCTAACATGGGTTAGCTGAATTTGGACACAGTATTAAGATATTCGTGAGTACTAAATGTGCTGTTGTACACTTTTAAGTGTATCCTCTTTTTTCCTCTTTTTTTTTTTTTTTAAATAAGTGTTACATTTTATACCCAATCAGCAAGGCTTGTTTATATAGTTAATGTCTACATTGGTCTTTATAATTCACAGTAAATATACACTGGTATGGGGAACTATGATATATTCAACACAAGAAAACAATTTATACTTTGCTTTTATAGATGGGATACCAAAAGAAAAAAAGTAAAAAAGAAAAAAAGAAAAAAAAAACGTGACTTTATAAAGTTGTATTTGAAGTTTGATGTTGATAAGAAACAGGAATGCAAACCAACACTTCAGACTTCAGGAAGGAAAAAAAATATTCTTAATCTGCCATTTTTATATGTAGATTGCTCTGAAAGTAATGCCTCTTATTTATTTCCATGGAAACTACAGCAGAAAGAGAGCATAATAACATTATTTGATAGAGCAAATTCTCAGCTACAAAACACTACTCTTCAGCATAGTTACCACCATTAGCTGATTTGTGTGGATGAGCTGATTGACATGCTCTTCATTTTCTGTTGTGACATTTCTGCATGGCCATCTGAAATGTGGCTTGTCTTTAACATCGCTGTTGCCATTGCTGAAAAACACCACCGACTTCCTTACTGTGTTGATTCACTGTTTGATGTCCATCATCATTCTGCAAATGTCAATGAATATCAGTGAATGCAGTCTTTTCAACATTAAGGAACTCAGTTCCACACCTTTGCTTCCCATGTACTTCTGTGTCAAACGATATTTTGTCAGACTGTCCCTCTGCTGCCATCTGTCACACAGCAACAAAATGTAATGGAATATTGGTGGGAAGGTTCAACTTCTACTACCATTCCACCAACATCCGCCCCGATGCCATAGACGAACATAATACAATAGGAGGCATTACTTCCAGAGCAACCCTCATCAGATTCCATAAACTCTGGCAAAATTTAACTAAATTGTATAACAGGTTGTCTAAGGCATTGATTTTTCCTTTCTGGAGCAATTCAGCTTGGGCGCACTGCAATTAAAGCAGTGCTTGACTGGAATGAGTTATCTATTAAAATGAAGTATTTGAAACATATAACACTGGGTAAAGGGAGAAAAGGATGAAATCATGACCCTTCCTGATGCAGCCCCAGACACTTCTCTAATTTACAGTCAAAAGTATTTCATTCAGTACATATTATTTTGATGATACACTAATAAAAATAGGAATGACTACTGCTTGATGACAAATAAATGCAAAATTAGTTATTCCTATTTAAAAACTTGAATGGGTATTACATACAGTGACGGAAAAGTCAAAATACATTGCTGTATTTTGGTCAATGTTTTAAATATAGAAGTGCTATCTATTTTTATGATATCACTCATAATTGAATGCTAAGAATAAAGTACCCTTAAATTATGTACATTTCATGGCAAGACATCAGTTTCCGTGTGCCAGATTTGTCGTGACATTTCGAAGCATAAAAACTGAGTTTACAATCTACCTATGGTTTTTTTGAAGTAGTGTTTTTGGTCAGTTTGTTCTGTTTACCTTCTAATCATACTACTTTCAAATAGTGTTTATTTACTTTTTGTTTTTTGGTCAAATTTAGGTACTAAGAGACAATTCAGGAGAATAATGCCTCAGTGAAAGACATTTAGTGTGTTACGTATTGAAGTCTTATAAATTTCTGTCACTTGCTTCAACCACCTTTGATTGTTTTTCCTTTCTATCTCTGCATTCAATAAAAAAAAAAAAGGAAATCATCAGTCCATCAGCACAATTTGTGATACTTATCAGCACAGACTAAAATTACCTGATCATCTATCTCAGTTGATGTAATCCTTTTCTAATTTCATATTTTCATCAGAAACTGTCATGCTCTTATCGAAGTGTCACAGGTACTCTTCAAAAATAAATGTAATGTTGTTAATATACAGGTCTTTTCATCAACTACTTAGGGTCAAAATTGATAGTCCGCATAACAGTTCTGTGTCTGTGTTTATAAAGAGTTTTTCTACTCAATTCTAGACTCTAGGGCTTAGAATCAGAGTATTTATGAGCCCAGAGGGATGGTTAGATTATATTTTCTGACCTGCGACCCTACTCCATGAGTAGTGATTTTTGGTGAATAATTGAAATTCAAAGAGAACAAATACATTTTCAAAGATAGGGAAGAGATGCAGGTTTAAAAATGTTTTTAAGTATCTTTTTTTTTAGATCTTCTACAAAAAAAACAGTATTTTACATTGATAATCCAAGTTTCCTTTTGTATTGCCCCAAATCTACATTTCTGAAGAGCAGAGAGTATAGAAGAGTCATTTTATGATATGGCATTTCAAAGCACAGACTATTATATCTTGTTTCATTTAGTTTACTTAGTTGACAGATCAAAGGATGACAAGTGTTTGATTACTCTTTTGAGAACATTTTGAGACTATTTTGCCTCTCGTATATTTGAGAAGCCAAAGGAGGGTGTTCACATTTTCCCTTTAGGTTATGATGATTAATCACTCTCTGTGTGGTGAAATTTCTATTTAGCATATTCTTTTTGTTCATCTGAATATGTATGTGTATGTCAATATCTATATATTTAAAGTAAATGCAGTAACTCACTATGTTTAATTTCTATGATCATCTCTACTGCTATACAATCTTGAAGTTTTCAGAAGTGAAAACAGTGCTTTTATCCATTATATCTTCATTTGATTTTCAGCCATCTCAACTTAGTATACTTTTTGTCTCTTCGGAATCATTTCAGCCAGAGAGTTTACTCAGTACCCAGTTTTACTCCCTCTTTATAATTCCTGTTTTACTGTAGCTTTGATGTGTCTAGAGCAGTAATGCCTCTAACATCTTTTTCTCATGACTGCTAATTGCACCTTACTTGTATCTTACCCTCAGGAAGCTCCAGTGCTTATTTCATTCAACAGTACTCAAATTGGTAAAAAATATCTGACTGAATTCCACTTCTCATAATGTTCTTGTTTCTCCTTAGCTGACTTGTTTATTACAAGGTCAATTTTTCAGACCTAGATTAAATACAGATTCCATGTTTTCATTTTCCACACCCTCTGTTTAAAAATTTTCTCTTGTTATTCCATAGTTCACTATTGTCTGTTTACTCGGCTAAGATTTACAGCAGTCTGCTCATGGCACATGCTCTCACATTTTGTGATGTATACTGCAAGCTGAACATTGTCTAGATGTTATAAAAGGCAAACAGAATCTCAAGAGAAATCTTGCATATAGCTGCACCAGGTCATTGAATAATATTTGCTGGACGTGGAGATGTAAGAACAAAAGAAGAGTTATTTCTGAAGGCACTATGCTTATTCCTTGAGTCAAAGGCTTGTAAATGACCACAATGAGAAGTTCTTGTTTGAATCCCAGTGACCATGACAAGGATATTTGGAGACAACCATACAGTATTCCAAGCAGGTTTTATACTTTGTTTTCAGGTAAGAGTAATTTCACTGTTTCCTATTGAAAAGACAAATATTGACAATGCAAAATAGATTTGTAATTTTTAATATCTCACTTCTCTTTCAAGGAAACACAAATTCAGCAGGCTAAATGTTGCATATAAAGGATATTCTTGGATATTTGGGAGTCCATTAGTGATTAATACATTGAAACAGTTTCAGCCAAGGCAGAAAGATGTGGCAAGATCTCAGGTTGATAATATCAGGCAAGTTGATCACAGAAGAAATGTAATCAGTCACACTTTTTAGATGGAATTAAAGACAGTGAAATATAATTGATACATAAAGTAATTAAGTGCTATGACAGCAAAAGGCACAGCTGTGTACTCTGTTCAGCTCTGTCCCGAGAAAATTGTCATCTGAAAGGTAGATGCAACCAAAAACTGAACAAATTAATGTTTGAACAAAAAGGATCTATTGACTATTCGGGAGTACAAAAATAGCTTTTATTTGCAGCATGATGTTGTGTAGCTCTCAGAAGTATCTGTAAGGAGGTAATATACAAGCATTATAAGGCCACATTCATCCTTGAAGTAGAAAGTGTTAACAGTTATGTCAAGGAGAAGTAAGTGACGCATGCAGTGTGATCAGAAGAGATCACTGGCAGAAAAGGATGGTCTATCTATGTAAACATTAAAACAATCAGAAGAGAATAGATGGATCCTGTAATGTGAAAATAACATTGATGGCACATAAGGGCTGTCTGTGCAGAGGTAAAGAAAATAAATTATGACTACTTTGGTTTCTCAAAGGCACTATTTCACTGTGAAGCAAGGTTTATTGATGGTAGAAGTCAGGTGCATTTTTCCTATCAGTATAAAGCAAAATCTGACTACCTTTTTATGAATTATATAGAAGATTTTCAGTAAAGAAGATCTAAGTTGATCAATACATTTACCAGATTCAAATCTCCATGTAGAGAATTTTATAGTTGGATGCAAAGTGTGATAAAATCTGTTATGATCAATTTAATCTGTTTTTCTTTTTTTGTTTGTTTTCACCGTTGCAGATATCATTATTTGTTAAACTTCAAGATCTTTCCTCTTGAAATCAATTTTACTTCCTTGTGAGCTCAAAAATCTGTTTCCATATCACAAATTTATTTAAGAATTTGTCAGTGGCATACCCCATTTGGAAGCAGAAAAATGAGTTTGGTGATTTGAGAGGAGTTATAGGAAAAATCTGTTAAATTCAAAATGATGAAGTTTTATGAGACAGACCAGGAGTAGGGATGGTACTTTCATAAGCATTTGTGATATTTCTGGAGTTTAGAAATTCAAAATTGTCAGCTGTGGAAGAGAATGCCTATATATTCAGTGACATGCTCCACAGTTCATTAGAAGGTTTATGATAAAAGACAGCAGAAAAGGAGATAACGTGATGCACATTACTGTGCATGCTACATCATTTTCATGCTTGAAAACAAAAGATTGGTCAATGAACTGAGTGCTTTTGTGACATATTTTTTTATTTTCAAATTATTTTTGACAAAAGCATTTTGTACTGTTGTCTTTTTGTACTATTTAAGAATTTATTCATTTATTTTTTATTGTTGTTTATTGCTTTTTTTTTTTTTTGTAAATTGTAACATAGTTTCCAGAATGCTCTGAATATTCTGAATGCTCAAATATTTTATGTTCTTCAAATCAAGAATGAGAGTCCAGTGGGTACCTAAAGATCCACAATAGACCTACCTACTTTTTAAGCTATCTAGAGGTTAGGCTATCTTACTCGCAGTTAGCAGTATTACTAGCAGATAGCAGTGTTGTTACTTACTAGCAGATAGCAGTATTGTTGTATGAATACAATGCTGTGATCTTGGCAGGGAGTGTTAGTTTCAAGACTGTGCACTGTTTCGTATCTTCGTGGTTTTTGAAGTTGGATTACTTCCATGAAGAATACTTGGACCATGGTCAAAGATTAGCTGAGTCTGTCTTGAATCTTTTTGTATATATATATATCCCTTAAGACTTTGCATGTGTCCAGTCCCTTTAAATTAGTAGACAGAGGTATCATATTGTTGCTTCCAAATGTATACTTTTGAAACAATTTTAGTGCTTTTTATTTAAACAGTTATGCATGGTTGAGGAATCGCTTCTATTCTAATGCCTCTTCTTTAGTCTGACAACCTGCCTCTGAGACATGGCCCTATTTAGAAAGACTGTGTATTGCAGCATTGGTTGAGGTATTTGCAGAGCTTCTATAGATTACTTGTGTCCTCTTTTGCTCCCTGTCTACGAAGTCAATCCCTTCCCGTTCCCCCCAGATTAGGAAAGAAATAGCTATATTTTTTACTCCTGCCTTACTACAGATGACACAAAAGGATATAAATTAATTGTTTTAAAGTTATTTTTGGGCAAGGGCATGGTAAAGTACATAAAATTTGACATTTTATTCCATTTCCTAGCTTGAAACCAGAAGCATTTATCTCTTTAAACATCACTCAGCTGCTCAGTTTTCTGATTAGAGGGCTTTATGGAAAAATATTTGAAAAAAAAAATGGGAGAGAGAATGAACAAAAAACATTGCAACCTATCTTCTGGGTATCAGATTCCCAGCTTGACTGAAATGCCATCTGAACTTTAAGAATCATTGATTTAAAGGACAGAATATGACTAAATTCTAAAGGTGCTTCAATTTGCTATTGATCTATGAATTATATCTACTTTTTTTTTTTTTAACTAATTAATGACAGATTTATGTCTTCATTTTTATTTTCCTTTTCCCATGAAAGAGTTCTGTGTCCAGTAGTACTTCCCAATGTCTGTACATTTTTTTTTCTGTATTCAGTTAATTATCTAGCATCAAATATTCCTCATAAAAAATGTATATTATATAAATATATATGTACATATGTATATATATATACAAGCCATTTTGGAAGAAAGATAACAGATGAAGAAGCCTACATTATAGTCTTTTCTTTATTTGATGAACATTTTTCTGAACATCACTGGGAGAAATATTTAAAGAGAAACGTAATTCTCGCATGCATATACGGACAACTCTTCTACTTAATTGTTAACATAAGACATACACTTCTGGACATTGTAGTACAAGCTCTGAATTTTCTGAGATCTCTGCTTAAAATTAAAAGCACATAAGTTGTTGATAAAGGAATTGTGATAAAGAGGAAAGAGTGTATTTGCTGGACTACATCTTTTTTACAAATGTCTTAGAAGGCGTGTCAGTAATAAAAGTCCAGAGTTTTCTTATTTTCTTGCTTAAATTTCCAAACAATATTTGGCACTGGTAAGCAAAGAAAAACACTTATAAGGTGGTGTGTACGGTTAGAACACAAATGAAATCTCACTGTCTTTTAGTTTTCATTCCAGCATGTTTCTCATTGCTCTTAAGGTCTTTGCTACTTTTTTGTCCTGGAGTGAAAGCTTGCAGTTCTCTCTTTTGTGCTGCAATTCATGAACTCCTGCCCATTCTGAACCAATTGTTTATTTCCCTGAGGGTGTGAGTATTTTAGGAATCTGTGTCTCCTCCCTTGAGATAACTGTGACTAATGGCAGGGTGACTGACAGCTGTCTTGACAATATATTTTATTTAATAGTGGGAAAAAAAAATCAACTAGAGGAAGGAGAATTTTAAAATAACAATATTTGTATCTCTATCATACCAGAGGTATTATGATCATAAGAGTGAACCTGACAAGCTGAGGATTTTGTGCATGATCCCATGGGTTCCTGTGTCTTCTCTGTACTTTTTCTGCTGACTTCTCTCAGGAAAAATTCTGTACTTAATAGCTGTGTATGATTTTTTTCATCCATATGGGAGTATTTTCATCTTGAACTTTTTCTGAATTCTATCCTCTCGCACACTAAGCTAGTTTGCAGGCTTCTCAGAAGAGTGGAGTAGACCCATCACACTGTGTCTCAGAACAGTCCTGAAGTACTGGCAGCCAGTTTGCTATCAGAAAAAAAATCTTGGCAAAATCCCAAAGACTATCCTACTGACCACTTCACTAATAACAGCTCTGAATAGATATCATTAAGTTTTCATGAGCCTTCCATAAGAGATACATGAAGAATATGTCTATGTGAAGTCCTTGTGTTTGCAACTGACATAATTAAGATGATCAGTAACAACATTCAGTGGATTACAATGTCACAAGCAACTCATAGTTTTACTTGCTAGTCTGACAGAACAAGAATAAAGTAGAAGAATGCGGTAGAAAATGCAATTGCAGAAGAAAATTGTGATTGTTCTCATCTAAAAACTTTGTGTGCCTATAGTCCAATGTCTTGACCAGCAGATTTTTGTCTCCACAGTTGCTTCAGTTTTAATCCACACCTGATGACCTGAATTCCTGCTTTACTCATAGCAAATGTCCATCAAATTTCATTTTATTAGAATGATGAGTAATGTTGTCAGTAAAAACTTATGTTTGTACAAATATTTGTGTGTGCGTCCTTAGATGCAGCAAATACATACTTTATTTAGGTCAGGATGATCATCCATGAAACTGCTAAAGTGATTAAGTAGAGGAGCCGTTAATCACAATGTAATGAATAAACTTGTATTCAAAAATATGAACATCCTGAAAAATCATAGAGTCCTAGAATGGTCTGTGTTGAAAAGGGCCTTAGAGGTCATCTGTTTTCAACCTCCGTGGTGTAGGCAAGGTTGCCAGATGCTAGACCAGGCTTGTTGGAGCCATATCCAGCCTTGCCTTGAACATGTAGTTAAATAACATGTAACCTACAGGTAGGGAGATCAACCCTATATTTAGCTGACTAACTGTAGGCTGGATAGTGGTCAACTGATGAGAATATATATTAAAACAGTGTTGAGAAAATCCTGGGCTGTGATATCTTTGTGGAAGACCACCAAACAGTCAACGTTACACAACTTTGCAATAAGTCAGTATCTCATCTTTGTGTGAGATTGGCTTACTGCACACCAGGTAAATGAATCTACCTTTCAGACAACAGTAGCACATTACTGCTATGCTGTTTTCTTGTTGCTTTTATTTAGAAATGGAACTTGATATAAATATTTTTGATGTTTTATTAAGTATTTTAATACTTTATCTAACAACAAAACCTAAAGGGGCGTTCAGTGAATCTTTATTTTTGGACTGTGCACTGTGACTTAATTTATCAGCAAATACCAAACAACACAGTGATTAATACTGAGATATTACTCTGTTTTTATGTGAAAAACATCTTACTAAGGGTGTAAGCCGCAAACTGAGGACTTTTCCTGAGTACTGTGAATTGGCTGTTCAGTTCCAATCGTCAGTAATCTGTCAACCCTTTCTCAACCCATGTACCATGAGAAGTCATATCCATCTATAATTAAGATTACAATAGATTTACATTATTAAGATGAATTGCAGTAAAATAATTTTTTTTCCACGTAGGACTAGGGGAGTTACTGAGGTCACTTTGGACACTTAGATAATCCTAATTATCTAATTTACATATTTACATATTCAAGATTTCCGCCTCTCTTAATTTGGAAAGCTGAGTATCTATTTCACCTGGAAGAGTGATTGAGCCAAAGGCTTCTTACTGCAAACAGTTTTGGGGGAATGATGCAAAAAGCTTTCTGTTGATCTCACATTTTTTATAGAATCTATATTTTAGTCTGAAAGAATAAAAAGTCTCAGGAGGATGGATCCAAGGAGAAAACAAGAAGTTCACGGGGAAATTCTGATAACACAGAACACTTTATAAAAGATGTTAAGGTTCATTATAACACACATATTCTTTATACACTGTAGTACACAAACCAAGGCTCTTTCAAAGCTTAAAGAAAAAAAGAAAGTAACCCAAACACAGAGGAACTAGTACATTTTTAGGATTCAGTGGGAGAAAGTAGTAACCTGTTTGTTTTTCTTTATATAGAAAAAACTCTTTGATTCAAAAGTAAAAGTAACGTACAATATTCTGAGAGGCAATGTCTAGCACAGATATCCCTGTCTGATATGTAAGATACAGAAATTTCACTAAAGGCCCTAAATAACCTAAGATGTTCTAGTCAGAGCACCCAAAAAACCTGAAAATGACCTTTGTGCTCCAGAAACTTGATTGCTTTTCCTCCAAGTGGTCTGAATAAAAGATAATACAACATACAATAAATGTTATCTATCTTGTATCCCTAGAACTGTTGTAATCAGACTTTGACAATATGGAAAACATTATGAGGTTTATTTGCAATAGAAGCAGAATTAGAGGGATGGCATGCTGAACTGAAGATGTAATCTGATTTGGAAACTGGCAGGAACTGCTTGCCCTGAACTGTTTCGAAGATAGCTGTTTTTTGTTTGTCTGCTTTTTGTAAAACAGTGGGACATGAAGATGTTTTAAGGTTTATAAAATCTCCTTTAATTTTTTTTTTTAATTCGTGCAGTCTTTAATTTTGGTGTATCTGACTGTATGTGATAAAACCAAAACTTCACTTCAGAAGGAGTGGAGAGCTCTAAAGACAAACAATAGCATTATACATCTGACAAATCTGATGAGGTTTCTGTAGAACTCCCTTACTAGTACCAGAGTTCATGGAAGACAAGAGAGCAAAAGTGCACCATTTCCCTCTGTTGAGCCAGCCAGTCTGAGGAATCTGATTAATTTATCTTACTTCAGATTAAAAAGCTTGTTAAAGAATTGAAAGAGGGTTGATTTTTCTGTACTTCTTTTTGGATATGTTTGTGTCATTTTTCAAATTCTCTTTTCTTCCAATAAATAGCAAAATATCTGGAAACTGAGTTGCAGGATATTTAAAACCATTATAGAGTCTGAAAGATTGATAAAATCCAATGCATTGTTTTGGTTGGAATAAATAGGAGGAATTTGGTGTATTTTGAAACATTTAGAGTTATTCTATTCTGAAAGGATCTATTTTGTTTTCTTTGTATTAACATATATTTAGTACATGTTAAAATATTTCTTTAGACATGTGGAAATTAAAGATTTGACTCTTCCTCTGAAATTCCTCTCTTTAAACAAGAAACATGACTCATATTAGGAATATAGGAAATAAGGAAATAAAGCAAAATATCTTAGAATATCATATTGTGCTTAATCTATAACTACGTTTTTCCTTTACCAACAGTTCTAAAATAGTCTCATGACTATATTCGGAGTCAGTGTCAATCTTTTTTCAGCCATCTTTCTCAGAATGGACATTCAGATGCACTAAGCGCAGCATTGCCAGTTATTCAAATAAGTGATTCTCTGGTTATAATTAATATTAGTGTGGCCTCACCTTGAATATTGTGCACAGTTGTGATTTTTATAATACAAAAAGCATGTTAAGATCTTCAAAACATTCAGAGGAGTACAATAAAACTGGTAAAAGCATTGGAAGGCATGTTCTGTGAGGAGAGGGGCTTATGGTACTTGGGTGATCCAGTTTAAAGAATAGGATTCCAAGTGGTATTAACCTCCTCAACTCCCCAAGGAGGGGAAATGCAGAGGGTTATGCCAGTCTCTGCCCCGGTCACCAGTGACAGAGCATGAAGGAATGATGTAAAGAAATGCACCAGAATGGAAATATTTCTTTATAGTATCAAGAAATTTTTCTTTACCATGAAAGTGGTCAAACACTGGAACAGGTTTTCTAGTGAGCTGTTTGATGCTTCATTTCTGTCAGTATTCAAGTGGCATTTGGATATAGCCTGAAGCAACATACTTTAACTTTTGGTTAGCCCTGAAGAAGTTCAACAGTAGTAGTAACTAACAATCTTTTAAGGTCCCTTTCAACTCTCCTCTCCTCT
>VXAB01004299.1:102265-180264 GCA_013399175.1 Odontophorus gujanensis | reverse complement strand
GCTGAGGAAGATGAGGAAATAATGTTTTAAATATATATATATATATAAAAACACACATATGTATGTATAAATGATACGCTATGTGAAAAAGCATTTCCAGGTGTTATAAAAGTAGTTTTCTGTACATTGTTTGCAGATTTTTAGAATCATGGTCAGCCTTCCTGTACTGTAAGAACAACTGATGTAGGAGTCTCCGAAGCTGGGTAGCTACAGTTTGAAGAAGTGTCTAAGAGAAGAACAGGAATAAGGAGGAGAACTCATAAGCGAGAAATATCACTAGTGGATAGATTTGTTCTGGAATACATGCTGCTGATGAAAAATTGTCAAGAATGGCTACACAATAAATGGCAGATGAAATTGAGCATGGATAACTGTAATGGAAAAGTAATCCTAAATTTGCATATGAATGATATGGAAAGCTCTAAGCTGACTGTTACCATTCAGAAGCAAGATCTTGATGGAATAAAATTCTTCGAAAATATAAGCTTAGTGCACAGTTGCAGTTAAAAGAGAAAACTAAATATTATGACTTACAGTCTGTATAAAGTATGATAGAAAACGTCATCATAACTCAGCAGTATCCCTAGTTTGCCTATACCTTGAATATCAACACATGAGTATTCATCATATTCTGATTTCGTCATCTCAAAAAGATAATGGTTGAAATAGAAAATGTTAAGAAAAAGTTAACAGAGGTATGTGACCAAAGACCAGGGCAATTGAGTCTTGTAAAGAGATGACTTCACGGGGAGGGTAGGTGTAATAATAGAGAGGATATGATAAAGGCCTACGGAATTATAAATCTCATTAGGAAATAGGTATTCACTGTAAATGTTCCCTTACAATGTAAGTAGTGAGAATCAAATGAGACTTATTCAACCTAGTTTAAAATTTACAGGAGGCTATTCTTTACATAGCTAAGAATAGCTCTGTACAACTCATTGTGGCAGCATGACATGCTGCTTAAAAGTAATAAGACTGCAGGCAAGAATGGACAAGTACATAGAATAGCAATCCATAGAGAACTGCTAAATGAACAAGATAACTCTTGGTTTGGGAAAGCTTACTAAAGTACTTGTAGTTGGATATGAAGAATGTTTTATTGGAGATATCAAATAACCCTGCCTACAATTATTTCCTTGGTACCCTGTTAGCAATTACTGTGGAAACACATGGGACCAGACAGTCCCTTTATCTGATCCAGTAGGTAATTCTTTTCCTTCTTTTTTCTTATTTTTCTTTAGAATGCTCAATTATTTTGTTTTGTAGTTTGTTCTGTCTCTGTATTTTGAATTTAACCTACTAGACAGCCAGTCTTATGTATTTTGCTTCCCTCAAAACCTTCTTTCACATCCAGAAAAAGACTGGTAGGGTCTCTGGTGGTACGTATAATATTTAGGCTATTCAAGACATCTAGATTCAACAGATTTTAGAGAATCGGTACTAAGCTAAGCAGAACCTATGGAACATGCCTTAGTTATCCTGAAGCAGCTAGTATTTTTCTGTCTTGCCTACAAGGCATGAGGGTGCTGCTGGTGGTAAAGCTTTTTCTAAAAACAGTATTTTCATCTAGATTGTTTCTATATGGTCTCTTCCACTATAGCTTGATTTTCAAGGGAGGGAAGCTGTGAGCATATAGATTAAAATGTATCAAAGACTACCAGGAGGTACCTGTCATGCACCTCTTGCCCAATCAATGCGTAGGCTTGGCCAATGTATTCTTTTCCGAAAGATGTCTAAGAAGCTTCGGATTCATTAAAATGAAGATGTGTTCTTTTCTTGATTGGATCAAATGAAATCATATTGATGTTTTCCATCCACCTAACAGATATTTGCTTTCAGTGGCTGGTAGCACTAGTCATTAAAGACTGAATTTCTAGGCCTTGAGACATTAATTTTGACAGTATGTGGGGAGAAAATTGATTTAAGTTTTAGAAGTGTGAGTTATTGGGAAAAGTTCTGTTAGAAAGGAGGCATATCACATTAGGCTTAGAAAACATATGAGTAGCTGTGGCAAATATGAGTTAGTATAACTTGTCTCATTGAGAATGCTTGCCTGTCTATTTTTATGTTTATCATTTCTACTCCAGCATTTGTAAATCTTCTCAGAGCTCATTTATTTGGCATGCCTGTGACATACGTCTGCTCAATGTTCAGTTCAGTTCTGCTTTTGTACTGGGTTAGTGATATAATACCTGTGAGTTTATGTTTGCTATCAGTCTTGCTATCAGTTTTATATTTTAAGCACAGAACATCCACCAGAGGACTTCTACCTATTTTTAGGCATATAGAGATTTTACCACATTTTTGAAATTAGTTGAGTTTGTCCTTATTTGACTACACAGATTTGGTGGTTAAGTATCAGTTTAACATACTATCCCTTCAAAGTGTCTTTACTCATTGCTATTGGCAGAGGTCCCATAGAATTTCGTTTTTTCCCTATCTTTTGTTTGGGAACCCTTTCTTGTACAGAAGCAGGACTACAGAAAACTTATGTTTACACAGCTATTATTTTTAGGCTAATGTGCAGAATAGATTGGATGTGCTAATGTGATAAGTTAAGTACCGGTTATATGTTTCCCATCTCTAATGCAGGCACCAGATAAGTTGCTGCATGCAGATGGCAGCAGCGAAGTGAAGAAGGTTAGCTCTCTTGCACTTGATATTGGTTGATCTTAGTCCTGCTGAGTTGCTGCCTTCCAGTTTCTTGCTCCTTTATTATGATTTTTTGCTTTTTTGTAGCCAGATCTTTTCTTGAACTCCTTGACTATTACACAGACCAATCTTTAGCTTATGTACTTGATAAAAGGTTATTATTGTTATTATTTTTCAGTCAAGGCCCAGAGTTACATATCAGTCCTTCACCAAGCTGCATAAGGACTCACAGGCAGCTAGGCTGTTGTCCTCACCCTTGGCTTGGAGCAAACATGTCACTCCTGTTTTGACACAGCTATAAGAATAAGCTTTCAGAATCAGTTACACAACGTATATACTGATTAAATAAAATAGATCATACATGCTAACATAACACTAAAAAATTGACATACTATCACCATATTAAATGTTAAGTGTTGAATGTAGCCATTTTCCTCTGAGACTGGGTCTACTACCATCTCTTGATAAAGGCTCAAATCTCTTTAGTGGTGATATGCAACGTAGAAGTGATTATAAATCACATGGCGCAAGTGTTTTCAAAGTAAAGTGGAAATCATACTTTATTGGATTCCTTACTTAATGTAGCTAGATATAACCTAACTCAGAGTCAAACCATGCAGAATTGTCTACGCATATGACAAGAAAACAAAACATCTTGTTTCCTCAGGTTTTGCCTCTTGATTTCATATTCTTTCAAAAGCTAATACACAGTTCTTCATGAAGATTTTATTCTTTTGCAGAATTATCAGGTGTGTTTTCATAGGCTGGTTCAGAACTATCGCAGGAATGTATTTGCTTAGCACTCACATTTCATTCCACATCCTTCCTTCCATCCAGTCCTTCTCTGGAGNCTGTAGGTCGCTTATAGCCCTGTCATTGTGATAGTCCAAAATTGAGATTAACCAATACAACCCCATTAAGAAAAAAATGTTCAGAATATTTCTTTAAGCCTCCAAATATTGTACCATTTATATTTATCTCAGGTGTCAGGGAGAGCACGTATCTGTTTGATAAAGTCATTGCAAAATTTGCATGATGTCTATATCTGTGTATATAGAGACCAAACCTGTGAATATGTTTTTAGAATTTGTACCCTGAAAGTATTAATGGGATATGGCACTTGACATATTACCATACCTGGGAGAGTTGAAAAATGAGTATTTCATCAAATTGTTGTGGTTTGTTAACATTTGTTAAGGATACAGCATCCTTACTGATTGTCACGCTTTTCCAGTATGAATAAATTCATTTTGATCCTTACAGTGAGGTGGAAATTGCTGGTGTAGGAATTTGTCTCTTCTCCCCTGCCATTTTATTGAACTTACAGTTAAAATAAATGTTTATGTTAAATGGTATTGTCATTAGGCCTATGGTGCTTACTGTGTTTATTACAACTCATTGCAGTTCTGGAATTCAGGAGTATTATTTTTTGTCCAGTAGTATACACATGCAATGTATAGTACAAGTCTTAGATTAGTACTGAAAATAAGAATGATGAAAGCTAGTATTTCAGTTTGTTGAACTAGTACAAATATTTTTTGAACAATTTTTTATTTCAGGAAAACAAACAACTATTACCTGGGAAACCTCAGGCCAATCAGCTCACCTCTACCCCTGGGAATCATGGACTCATAGAATGGATTGAGTTGGAAGGCATCTTAGGGATGATCTTATTCCAACCTTCCTGCTGTGTTGCTAAGCACTAGATCACACACTAGGAGTGACTCATCCAAACTGGCTTTCAGGGACAGGGCATCTGCTACCTCTCTGGGCAGCCTGTGCCATTGCCTCATCTCCCTCTGACTAATGGCTAATCTAAACCTCCCCCTTTTAGTTATAAATCATTCTCCCTTATCTTTTCACTATCAGACTGTGTGAAAAGACTCTCTCCCTTGATCATAAGATCTTTCTAAGTATTGGAAGACCACAATGAGGCCTCTCCAGATCCCTCTCTTCTTTAAACCAAACTCAGCTCCCTCAACCTTTATTTGTAGGATAGGTGCTCCAGCCCTCTGATCATCCTCGTGGCCGTCCTCTGGACCCACCCCCACATCTACACATGCCTCCTGTACTGGGGGTCCCAGGCCTGGACACAATACTTCAGATGAGGCCTTACAAGAGCAGAGCAAAGGGGGACAATCACCTCCTTCTCTCTGCTGGCCACCCCTCTGTTGATGCAACCTGGGAAAAAATTGGCATTCTGTGCTGCAAGAGGACACTGCTGGCTCATGTCCAGCTTTCACCAGTATGCTCGAGTCCTTGTCAGGGACACTCTCAATGAGTTACTTATCCAGTCTGTATACATATCTGGGATTGTCATGACTCAAATGCAACATCTTGCATTTGGGCTTGTGGCCTTGTTGAACCTCATTAGAAGGTGATGGAATGACTTACTCTGATGGTGTCTACAAGCAAGTGAAAGAGAAGGTTATCAGCAGTAGTCAACATTAATTCACTCATGGGAAATCATGCTTGAGTAGTCTTGTAGCCTTCTATGTCATGACTTGCTGAGTAGATGAGGAAAGAGTAGTACGTTTTCTACCATGACTTCAGCAAGGATTTTGGCATGGTGCCTGGTCCCTGGGGGTATTTAAAGCCAGGTTGGATGTGGCCCTGGGCAATTTGAACTAGTATTTGGTCTAGCAGTTGTCATCTCTGCCTGTGATAACTGGGTTGGAATTTGATGATACTTAAGATCCCTTCCAACCCAAGCCATTTTGTGATTCTATGAACATCCCTAATATAAGTTCAGGAAGTGTGGGATAGATGGGTCAGGAGTGAATTCAATAGTGGACTGCCTAAATGACAGCTCAGAGGCTGTGGAGCAGTCTAGTTGTAGGCCTCTCGCTAGCAGGAATCAACTCTGGATCTGGTATAGTTTGGCATCTTCATCAGTGACCTGGATGAAGGGACAGAGTCATAATATGTTGAAGATTTTGTGAGAAGTTGATAAACTTCTTTACTTTGAGTTGACAGAGCACTGGAGCAGGCTGCCCAAGGAGGTGGTAGAGTCTCTTTCTCTGGAGATATTCAAAAGCCACTTGAACTTGGACTGGACACTTTCCTACATAAACTACTCCAGGGAACCTGCTTTAGCTAGGGAGTTGGATTCTATGATCTCCAGAGGTCCCTTCCAACCCCTATGAGTCTGTGATTCTGTGTGATTCTATTGTATCTGTAAACTTAAATCTCTTGGTAGATCCTTCTTTTCCACAAGCCTGTTTTTTTTTTTTTTTCATTGAAATTATTTTATGTTTTTGACTGTCCTTTATGCAAAGCTATATTTTAATTCCATGTAATTTAGACAAACACATTTTATTTAGATGCATATAGTTTAGTTTATTAGTGTACTTACCAACTTGAAGGATATGTATTAAATTATTTTACAGCCATTAATTGCATTATTACTAATAAATACACACTACTGTCACTTGTTAAAAATGTATAAATTTAATTAAAAAATAAGTTATGGAAAAATTCCAAGGTTGTTTTCTATGCAATTAAAAAGAAAGAATTATTTAATGTCACAAAATTCAGGTCTTATTTTCTTATGTTTTAAAAATGAAGTGAAAGGTAATTGAACTCCAAAAAAAGCTGATCTAATCACTTGTTCCACATCTCTGATTTATCACTGAAGAGAATCTCCTAATTAGCATTTTGACCTTTATGAAGATAATTTAGTGAATCTTCCATTAGTACTAGATCAGACAGGAGTTGTGGATTAAAATGCTAACTTTTTCTGATAGTACAAAAGCCAGTTTGAAAAGTTTTTTAGAATTCCTATATTTACTTAATTTGGTGTGTGTTTCATAGCTACCCATTGCTGCTAGAATGCAACTTCAAAGACCACACAAAATTTCAGTCTGATTCTTCGGAAGAGTTTTTCAAAACAATTTTGCAATTTCAGCTTGATATGCATTGTTTCTTGCAATACTTCCTGAAATTATTATGAAGAGTATTAAGAATTAATGAGATGTAACATCATACACATACACCAGTTTGCACAAGTCCTGCTGAAGACTTCAGGAGTGGTCAACTCTGTCCTTATGCATATCATACAAAAATATTAGCACCAGCTAATATTTTACAGATGCTTGCTCTCTGTTTTCATGTTCTAAACAAAAATCAATATGTGTCCAAACTTTTCTTCTAACTGGCAATCTTTGTAAACTAATGGTTGCTATGCCACATTTTCAGAGGCTTCAGCTTTAACACAGATTATTAACACTAGAGTAAGCTCTTAAGCAGCACCCTAGAACACGTGCTCTATTCACTCCTGTTCAATGAATCATGAAATCGTAGAATCACCAAGTTTGGAAAAGATATCCAGGGTCATCCAGTCCAACCACACACCTGCCATTAATATTTTCCCACTAAACCACGTCCTTTAGCACAACATCTAAATGTTTCTTAAACACTTCCAAGAATGAGAGGTGACTCCACCACCTCCCTGGTCAGCTGGTTCCAGTGCCTGACCAATCATTTGGAGAAGAAATCTTTCCTGACATCCAACCTGAAATATCCTGGAGCTTAGGCTTTACTCCTGCTGAATGTAATGGAATATCTGCATGTTAAGGCTGTGGAATTGAGACACTTTGACTATCAACACAACTTAAGAGGTTGTGTGTGCATATCTCACCACTCCTAAGTTTTAGAGAAGCTCCTGAGAACACAGACCAGTGAGGCTGACTTCTGATTTCTTTCACAGATAAGATGACAGAGTCTTTCATATCAATTAGGAAAACTGAGCACATGCAGAGTCTGTTGCAAAAGGGACAGTATGACTTCTCTAAAGTTACCTACTGATTTTGCCTGCCAAAGTCAGGGCAGAACAGATATGGTCAGTAAATATTTAAGTAAAGGGAAACTAGTGGAAATAGAACTGGCTTTATAAAACAATACAAAGAAAGAAACTTTGAAAAGATTTCACACAAAATATTAGCAAAGAAACAGTTGCTGTGTAAATGAGTGTTCAAAGTCACGTGACAGTATAGAACTGAATACGGAATTAACCTTTCAATACTTGCAACACTAGAATGAACAAAACTATTGAAACTCACTTGAGACAGAAAAGTAGTTTATACCGTATACCGTAAACTTGTAGGACTTGCTGTCATAGAAAATATTTGAGGGTTGAGAACATCAGTAGGTTCATGGAGTTAAGTAAATTTCTGGACAGCAAGTCCAACAAAAAAATACAAATAGGACTAGGCAGCAACATATTCTCTATCAACCCTAACACAATTATTGCTGCCAGAGGAGGATGAAGAGAACAGAGAACAGATGATGATCAGTTTTGCATGCTCTGCGTATTCCTAAATGTCATCTGCTAATGCCAGTTGAAGGGACAAAATAGATGTCCCTTGCTTCTGAGACAGCAGGATATTTCTTACATTCTAATTTTGTAAGTAGCACTGCTCCACATTCTTTCATTTTGTGTTCAAATAGTTTGGAGTTTGATTTATCATTTCCTGAGTAACTGCTTTGCTAAGGGCCAGTTTGTAGCATGTTTTGCAAAGCACGAATTACTATAAAGACTGATCTTGACCTGGCGGAATAGAAGGATATGGCACAGCTCTGTCTTTGGAGACTTTATTTCCGCACTTATAGAAAACCTCCCTAAGTTAAAGGAAAAACATCATTAGTGTCAAGACATTTCCACTGAAATGTCCTTGACTTTGTGCAAGTCTAACTCAGTAGTCCTCAGTCAAGAGCTATTCTCTTTTTTCAGTGATGAAACAAAATCTGTTGAGTAGTTTATCTATAGGTTTAGTCAATTTACATGTAGAAAATCTGCATATTGACAAAATGCAATGGAGCTGGATAGCCATAAGTAATGTGTTCATATTTACTCAAGAGGTGTGTAGGCAGTGCAAAATGTGACTTAGCTGGTGAGAAATGAGGGTGAGAAAGTTACGAGTAATATGTACAACTGGCCAGTTAGTATAGTAGCTGGTGTAGAATTTCTTTGAAAACTGCCTATAGGAATTTTTTGACATCTGCAGCCAAATGTCCCATGTAAAGACTCAGAGCCCCAGCAGACAGCTGTACTTTTTAGTAAATCGCCCAACTCCTAATGAATGAGCCACCTTCTGATTACTTCTACATCATGCATCAGTATAATGTTTATTCATTTATTTTAAAATTGCACCTTAGGGAATAAATCTAATGCCTCTGTAAATTGCATGATTTTACAAGTGCCTGAAGCACAGGAGACTCAGGGAACTGATGTATAAGTTGAGAGTTAAAGCATGTGTTTACTGACTTGGTCACTTCACATTCTTGTTACTCATCATAGAGGGTTACATGGTATATGGGAACAGTGAGTGAACACCTGGTGAAGGGGCATAGCCCTGGAAGCAGAGGTGGAGGCAATTCACCATAACCTCATTTAAAGGCTGGCAGCCACAAGGAAAGGGTCTTCACTTGGAGAATGTCTCCTTTGGACTGTTTGGCAAGCTCTGATCCTCCAGAAGGTGTAAGAGATTTCTTCACTATTACCAGGTTATGAACTCTCCCTTTCTTATGTTCGAAGCGATTATATCTACTGCTTACACATGGTAATGCCACCACAATGGCATATTCACTTTTCCCATTGGTCTGATATGCAGCTAAAAATGATATATATACACCTTTATGATAACTTTTTACTGATGTTGCATGAAAAAATGCCCACCAAATGACCATGTATAGTCATAAAATAGAACATGTTGGCAAAGATATTATGTTCTATCAATTCTTCTGGTGGTTTTCTTTCAACTCTATCAATTTCCACATATTCTAGTGGATATTTGAGGCTTTTACAGATAGTTCAGAGAGTTTTTGCTTATTTGTTTTTTTTTAATCCCTCATGCTGTCTTCACTTTCTGTTTCCAATCTTTCTATTTCCAATTTCTGTTTCCCATATTACTCATATGATCAGGGTTACACAACACAGGCACGATATCTTTACAGTCCAGAAGTAATTGAGTATGGAAAGTAAAGGCAAATTGCAGCAAAGTTCAACAGTTAGAATTGTGAAAATTATGATCTTAGAATGCTTTTCAACTTTGAATTTGTCAAAACTGTTGTGAAAGCCTTATTTTTCAGCATGAGGGTAAAAAATAAGGAAAAGAAACCTTGTTTTAAGCTCTAAATTTGAAAATATAAAGGTAGGAATGCTGTGTAGAATAATGTACTTTGTATGTGATCGGCTGTGTACGTGATTAAACAGTAAGTCAAAGAGTAACAGTTAATAAACATACATTTGTTTATAAATGTACCTTTTATAGATGTCAATAAAAATCTTCTAGAATGAATGAATGGAACTTGGTTTTGTAAGATCTACTCAGATTTCTGTCTTTGTCAACAGTTTGTACCTGGAATATCAGACTGAGAAATTCTGAGGAAAAGTTCTTCATTATTCTTTCTGAAAAGAAAAAAAAAAAGTATAAAGGAAGGTAAATGTTACAAGTATATGTTGTAATGAATGTAAATTATCCCTTCTAGTGGAATCATAAGCCTGGAAGAAGTACAGTAAATTCTAGGAACAGAGTCCAGATGGAGATGGTAGAAAATGTGAAAAGAAATGGCACTCTCAGGGAATACCTTCTAAATATAATTAAAGGGGCATAAGGAGTCAAACAAGATAAATGAACCAATATCTTACTTGAGCTCATGAGACTTATTTTCTCTGAGAACTTTGGTTATCTGTGCTTTTCAAAATAAAATTATATTGTACTTGTATAAGCTCTAACATTTATATTTGAAATATTTGGCACTGAAGTGCAAGTCATGCTTTATGACAACATTCCTACATACTTTCTATTTTTCCACTGACTACATTAAAACCATGCTTTCCCTACTTTCAGTAAGAATTAGACTTTAAACCATTGCACTGTATTACTTTTTTGACACTACCATTGAAGTATGATGAATGATGAAAGGAGACTTAAATATTGATTAACCTAGATATCCCCTTTATCCTTGTATTTTGATTCTCATTGTGTATTTTCTTCTCAACCATGATTGTTCACTATGGATCTTGCAGCTACAGTATGTGCAGAATTTACAGAGGAGTTAAATTGACAAATTTCTATAGATACAATCCACTAAAGGCTATTAAATGTAAAAATAACACACCTGGCTCAAGAAGTGCCGAAGTTTCAAGGTGCCTGAAGGCAAAGTTTACTGTGTTAATGTTTTCCCTTGCTTACATCCTCTTTAAGTACCTATGTCCACAGGGTTAGACATTTTATTGTGTACATCAGTTCTCATGATTCCTCATACATTTCATTCCAGACTCTAATGAAGACTTACTTGTCCACCATTGTCTAATCCATAGTGGGGACAGAAAGAAAGGGACTTAAGTATTTTGTTCCTCTAATACTATAGCCAGAATCAAGGATCATATAAGCAGAAAGAGACCTTGGAAATATTCTGACACTCATCCTTTGATAATGTACAAAAAGTAGCCTTCAGTTGCACTGTATTCAGTGGTGTAATATTTTATGACTTATAAACTTATATTAAATTCCCTGTTGCAGTTTGCCTATTTGATTACAAACTATAGATGTTATTGATCTTTTATCCATAGAGAAATAATTTGATGAGAGTCTTAACTTACTCACTGGCTTGGAGATTCTGTGTTTGAGTTAGAAAAAATAAGAGGAAGACATCTGTGATTTTATTATTAGAATAAGCTATCAAAAATTCTGTTCATACACTAATTTAAAGTATATTTGTCAGTCTAATTAGAAAAATGTAATTAATTTGGGTGTATCAGGTAAAATTTTCACTCTCTATATTAATTTCCAATAACTTTCAAAAGAGTGGTACTAAAAAACAAAACAAAAAAAACAAGCAACGGTAATGTCAGTAGTTTTGAATGTCTTGTATGGTTAATTTGGGTGCCTAGAACAGATAACTCTTCCCAACATGTAATGTGTGCAAAATCAAAAGACTGTGTAAAGAATACTAACAACCTTGCTCTTACTGCAGGTCCAGAATATGCTATCAACTAACAAAATCAAAGAGCTACTACTAAAGGTGAACTTTGAGTACTTGGAAGCTCACAAGAGTGCTTCAATTTCTTGTCGGATTTTAAGAATAAATAAAATGAATTACTAAAAATACAGCCTGTGTGACAAGTAGCTTCTTATTTTTTATCAATTAGCAATTGACTGATTTACGCATGTTGTAAGCTCTTTCACTAGCAGCACTATTGCACACACACAATAAAGAAGAAAAGTGGATTCTGATGTTTGATTATGTTCCTTTTTCACCTCCCTAGGAAATGTATATTTTAACAGAAGAAATTTATTTCAGTCTATAATAAAAATCTGTTGAATGCTATTAAAATAAAAACAAATAAAACCAGAAACCAATCCTTTCCTCAGTTTGTGTTATTTAGTTTTTCATTTGCAGACCATGATAATTTTGGAAGGTAGGATCTAAAATCAGCAGACTTGTTGAATTAGAGCATATTACTGAATTGAACAGCTATTCAGAAGAAAATGAGGGGGTTTAAGTAACAGGTTAGTTGCATGAAGGTAGAAGAGAGAAGCTGTCTAGATAGCTGTTTCGTGGAGCAGCATTCATGGATGACAATGAATGGGTAATACATTGATCCAGATATGCTATGTTAGGATTATCACTTGAGAAAATCAAGGAAGATTGTTCTTATCTATTACTGGCTCAGCTCAGAGTTATGCATTTTATTTTTCTGCAGCAAAAAGGAAGTAGTACAAGCCAAAAAATCCATCTAAAATAATAGAAGTCTTTGAAAACAGTAGAAAGGCCACTATAGGTAATACTAAAATCTCAGAAACGTTTGGATTTCAGTGGGTGAGTTTTGGGGAAGTGTAAAATATCCATGGAAGATGACATTGCATATGAGGGGAATGTATTACTTCTATTTCTGATGGTGACATTGCAAAGTGAAAAATTCTTTATACCTCTTGCATAGCTGAAAAAAGGAAAAAATGGAGGAACAAGAACAATCAAACCCTCTTAATTATGAATTTACAATATTTTATAGCAGTTTCTGTGTTGAAAAAGGAATGAAAACTTCGGAGTTATATTATAGATTAAGAACGTGAAGAAACTCTGACTTTCAGATTGCCTTTCTGGCTTAGTTTCATACCGTATGACATCAGGGGGAAGGAGTGTTGAAGGGGGTGGGAGTTTATCTTGCTCACTTCCACTGCTCAGAGGGTGTGCTGGGCATTGTTTGAAAGGCAGTGAGCAATTGCATGTGCATAGCTTGTTATATACATTTATATATGTATGTATGGAATAGTTGTAACTATTGTTCTATTGTTCATTTCCTTTTCTCTGCTTTAGAAAATAGTTTGATCTCAAACCATGACTTCTGCTTTTTTTTTTTTTTTTTCCAATTCTCTCCTCTGCCCCTCTGTGAAGGGGAGTTCTGGGGGGAGGGTGTAAGCTAATGACTGTGTGGTTCATGGCCACCTGCTGGGAGGATAAGCACAATTATGAAGAAAAAAGTCTCAAGACCTCAAGTCAGATTTTGGTTCATTTATATTGTTTGGCTCCCTTCACTGTATTTTGAAGGTATTCCCTATGAGTGCCCAGCTAGCCCCTAAGCAGCAGAGGAGAGGAAGATGAACTCTAATCCTTCAAAACTCCTCCCAGCTGATGTGATATGGTATGGAATATTCCTTGTCTGGTTCAAGTCACCTGTTCTGATTCTGTCCCCTCTCAGCTCCCTGTGTCTTTTGCTGTGAATGACCTTGGCTCTTTACAGCACCGCTTAGGAGCGACTATAAACACTCGAGTGTTATCAACACTGTCTTTCTCCTAGAACCAAAACATAGCATTATACCAGACATTCTGAAGAAAAATCCATCCCAGCTGAAACTGACACTTTCAGAACACAAAATGCAGAAAAAAAAATCCAAACAGTAAAGGCTCTCTTTATTTATTTCATAATATGAGTGTTTCAAAACTATATCATATTATTACATTGATGTAGTTTTAATTTGAAAACAAATTTCAATAACATTTTCAGCTAATTTTTGGAATGCTGACATAGGAAGATTCTACTTCCTTTTGGTTTCTGTCTTTTATTGTTACTTAACCAGTGACATTCATACATTTTATTTCCTATGAATTTATGCCACAAAATAAGTCCTAGATATAAATCTGCATTTAAATAAAAATTCTGAATTCATCTATAGATTTCAACTTTATTTGAATCAAAAATTAACCTGCATTTCATCATGCTGAATTTAGTGTGGAGAAAACAAAATGAGAAGGCAAACTTTATTTTATATTTATTAGCAAGTGCCCACTTGTAGAGCTAAGGATCTCAAGAATAATCCTCTCAGCAGAATAATGAGAGATAGTATATTTAGATGGATCTTATACAGGTGGTATATGCGATAATACAAAGAGATAATACAAAGAGACAAAGGCTCACCTTAGATGACGAAGGCTCGCAGATACTCCCCCCGGGAGGGATCTCCAGAAAGAGATCCTTCCCTGGTGGAGGCCAGCCCTTAAATGGGGCTTGGGGAGAGGTGGAGCCAGGCTCCACCCCCCTCCAATCACACAGGTATCATTGCCTTCACCTGTGCCCCCATGGCTGACTCAATGCTCACCTCAGGTGATCAATCAGTGGCTCAGGCTGTGATTCAGCAGTGCCCCTACACCACTACAGTTGAAACTGTTTCAGATGCCCCATAATCTCTCAGTCACTGAAAGAAAAAAAACTCTGAATGGAATAAATTGTTCTTTCCCCAAAACAAAATGTGTAGACTTCCAACAAAAGAGGGACGATATCATTTCAAAGGGCATAGGAAATGAATACTGAGCTCTTTTTTTCTGAAGTCTGTGATTAATCTGACAATACGAGACTTCTGACGAAGTTAAGGCGTATATGATTTTTTTGATAGCCTTATCTGGATCATAAAATAATAATGAAAATAAAAATATCATGACTCTATTTGGATTGTATGCTTAACAAAATACAATCTGAGAGGCAGAAGGCCAGTGAATTAGGGACAGCACTTTAATCTTCCCCTTGGTGCCTTCTTATCTTTCTGAACTGAATATTTTCCTTTTTGGCATTATTAGTATTATTATTTTTTTGAACAAATAAAGCTTTTCCATGATCTGAACTCTCCTGGGTGAGTAAATGGAAAATCAACACTGCTGGATTTTATAGATTATTGAAATGGACTTAATAGGATTTTTTTACATATGAAAAAATAAAGAAAAAATAGAAAAAAAAAATGAAAAGATTCTGAAGATATTGTACAGTAGCATTAAATAGAATTTAAAAAAAAAACATTTTATCAGTAAAGTAACATTACTGTGACGGCTGTTCTCTCTGAATTAATACACTCTGAAGACAAAATGGATATATCATGTTAGTTATTTTTTTGCAGCCTTTTGTACAGTTTAGCAAATTCATACCAGAAATTCATGTACTTCCCAAAACTTCTGTGTCATAAAATATGCACTTTTAAAAGAGCAAGTACTTAACTAATAAGGCTCATGGTCTTTTGAAGTCAGCCTTTATGATGTTCTTTCTCTAAAGAACAATTTAATTAGATATCAAAATGTCACCTGCAGTGAATAAAATCTCTAAATACTTAGGTTAGAGCAGTGTGTTACCTGCAGAACTAAAAGGCAGTGATACTTCTACTTTGCCCTCTTGCCTTAGATACTAAGAGGTGAAAATTACAATACTTGTTTATCTACAGAGAAAATTTGCTGTCTAACCTAAGATTTGAGCCATTGTCTGTCCATGAGAGGGTTTTACTGAGTTTTGTGTATAGTTTCAAGGTTTTTGATTTAGCAGAAAATATAGGATAATGTTCAATGATTAATGCTACTAAAGATTATTAATTATTAATAGCTATTAATGGAAGTTATAAGACTATACTTAATATATTAGAAGGATATATAAAAACAGTAGAAGATACCCAAAGTTACAATTTTAGAAATCTTGGTACAGGCAGAAAGTCCAGAGTTTTTCCTATATTAGCACCTTTGACTATGATTAGACTTTTTAAAATTCAGTAAACAAACAATTGTGAACTCAGCATTGGGGTGTATTATTGGGGATTGCAAGAACTGCATGAAATCCAGTAGCTGTCAGGGATATTGGTGTCAGTGATTCTCAGTACAGTAAAACAGCATGAAAAGCTGTTAGAGCAGTGGAAATGATGAATTAATATGTTCTCTCTTATACATTTAAAAATTTGACCTGAGTGTCCTGCTACATATGCCCAGTAGATATAAACCATAAGATCCTACCATAGAACTGCATAGAGCAGGGAAGGCAACAGACTTTGAAGAGTCATTGAAAAATCCAAGCCCTTTAGAGACAAGCCAGTCAGTTAGCATTTGCTCTTAAATCTTGAGACAGAGGCTATCATGGTTTTCTCAGGGATAAAGTAAATTTTTTATTGTAGAGGCTTGTATGATGATGTGTTTTGGATTTGTGATGAAAACAGTATTGATAGCATACTGATGTTTTAGTTGTTGCAGAGCAGTGCCCACAGAGGGCCCAGGACTTTTCTGTAACGAGCTGGCACGAGGAGCTGGGAGGGGACATAGCCATCACAGTTGACTCAGAGTGGCCCAANGTATTATTGGGGATTGCAAGAACTGCATGAAATCCAGTAGCTGTCAGGGATATTGGTGTCAGTGATTCTCAGTACAGTAAAACAGCATGAAAAGCTGTTAGAGCAGTGGAAATGATGAATTAATATGTTCTCTCTTATACATTTAAAAATTTGACCTGAGTGTCCTGCTACATATGCCCAGTAGATATAAACCATAAGATCCTACCATAGAACTGCATAGAGCAGGGAAGGCAACAGACTTTGAAGAGTCATTGAAAAATCCAAGCCCTTTAGAGACAAGCCAGTCAGTTAGCATTTGCTCTTAAATCTTGAGACAGAGGCTATCATGGTTTTCTCAGGGATAAAGTAAATTTTTTATTGTAGAGGCTTGTATGATGATGTGTTTTGGATTTGTGATGAAAACAGTATTGATAGCATACTGATGTTTTAGTTGTTGCAGAGCAGTGCCCACAGAGGGCCCAGGACTTTTCTGTAACGAGCTGGCACGAGGAGCTGGGAGGGGACATAGCCATCACAGTTGACTCAGAGTGGCCCAAGGGATGTCCCACACCATCTAATGTCATGTTCAGCATTAAAACTGATGGGATGAAGGAGGAGAGGGGACATTTGGTGTGATGAGAAGTAGCCAATGCAATCCTTGCTTTGTTTTGCCTGTGTGTGTGGCTTTCACTTCACCTACTGAACTGCTACGGCCATGATTGTCCCCATTTTTCTCTTTCAGTTCCTCTCCTCCCCGCTGTGTGGGTCTGAGCTTCCCGGAGGAGTTATACCACAGCACAAGCTCTAGGGCCAAAATTCTGAAAATGAGATCTCTGTTTCAATAGAGCCTGAAAGTATTTTTTAATAAAACAAATGCCTTCATAATAAAATAGAATAAGAATGTAATTTTAAATGTATGTTAAGTGTTCTTGCACTTCAAACAAATGCTGACATTTTTAATCTTATTTGCAATTTCTGTGCATTTTAATTATAGATGTAATTTAACAGTCACTAAATATAGAGTCCAACAGAATTTTGGTTGGTTTGTGAATGTAGAATACATTTCATTGTTAATTAGAGAACTTAAAAGAAAATATTAACATTTTTAAAAGATACAGCATATTTTTACTCTATTAAAAAGCTCTAACCTGTTTTAATTGCTTTTTTTGTTTTTTTAAATTTTATTTTCAAGCTTTCTGGATGAAAGCTGCATTTCAGACCAAAACTTTTAGCCCAGTTTTTACATCACTGAAGTGGTTTCAGCAAATAACAGCAATACACCATAAAAGTTTAAATTACTGCTCCACATTTTGTGTCAAGATGTGTGCACATTAGTGTGTCAGGTGCTGAGCTTCAAGGTCTCCCTTGTGACAGAAAGAGACGAATGCCTCCCTACCACCACAACATAATTCTGTACAAATGCCTTGTATAAGGATAGGGTTGGAAAAGTAAGAGTCCAAAAATTAATTCTTGAATGTAGATGAGGAGGAAGTAGGAATTTCACAGGCTTAGAGCCCACGGAAGAATAGATGTAGGATGTANAGCCCTTTAGAGACAAGCCAGTCAGTTAGCATTTGCTCTTAAATCTTGAGACAGAGGCTATCATGGTTTTCTCAGGGATAAAGTAAATTTTTTATTGTAGAGGCTTGTATGATGATGTGTTTTGGATTTGTGATGAAAACAGTATTGATAGCATACTGATGTTTTAGTTGTTGCAGAGCAGTGCCCACAGAGGGCCCAGGACTTTTCTGTAACGAGCTGGCACGAGGAGCTGGGAGGGGACATAGCCATCACAGTTGACTCAGAGTGGCCCAAGGGATGTCCCACACCATCTAATGTCATGTTCAGCATTAAAACTGATGGGATGAAGGAGGAGAGGGGACATTTGGTGTGATGAGAAGTAGCCAATGCAATCCTTGCTTTGTTTTGCCTGTGTGTGTGGCTTTCACTTCACCTACTGAACTGCTACGGCCATGATTGTCCCCATTTTTCTCTTTCAGTTCCTCTCCTCCCCGCTGTGTGGGTCTGAGCTTCCCGGAGGAGTTATACCACAGCACAAGCTCTAGGGCCAAAATTCTGAAAATGAGATCTCTGTTTCAATAGAGCCTGAAAGTATTTTTTAATAAAACAAATGCCTTCATAATAAAATAGAATAAGAATGTAATTTTAAATGTATGTTAAGTGTTCTTGCACTTCAAACAAATGCTGACATTTTTAATCTTATTTGCAATTTCTGTGCATTTTAATTATAGATGTAATTTAACAGTCACTAAATATAGAGTCCAACAGAATTTTGGTTGGTTTGTGAATGTAGAATACATTTCATTGTTAATTAGAGAACTTAAAAGAAAATATTAACATTTTTAAAAGATACAGCATATTTTTACTCTATTAAAAAGCTCTAACCTGTTTTAATTGCTTTTTTTGTTTTTTTAAATTTTATTTTCAAGCTTTCTGGATGAAAGCTGCATTTCAGACCAAAACTTTTAGCCCAGTTTTTACATCACTGAAGTGGTTTCAGCAAATAACAGCAATACACCATAAAAGTTTAAATTACTGCTCCACATTTTGTGTCAAGATGTGTGCACATTAGTGTGTCAGGTGCTGAGCTTCAAGGTCTCCCTTGTGACAGAAAGAGACGAATGCCTCCCTACCACCACAACATAATTCTGTACAAATGCCTTGTATAAGGATAGGGTTGGAAAAGTAAGAGTCCAAAAATTAATTCTTGAATGTAGATGAGGAGGAAGTAGGAATTTCACAGGCTTAGAGACCAGGGAAGAATAGATGTAGGATGTATTTTCTTCCTCTGATTTGTAATACATTTTGTCCCACCACCTGCATTTTCTATTTTGAAGCTGATGTATGGATACACCTCCATCAGATTTCCAGTGACTTTTCTATTCTCCTTGTTTGCATTTTTCTTCGAGCCTAGAAACCTAATTCATGTGGACAGGCTCAGGTAGTGTTTCCAAATCCATTGTGAGTTCCATGCCAGCCAGAGATGAGCAAGCCAATGAAAGGACTGAAATCCCCATAGCTTGTCTGCAGTGCTCAATCAATTCAAACGACCTCAACTCTGCCTGCCTGCCCCAGCTTTCAGAAACACGTGAACCATGTTCCCATGCTAATCAGTTGCAAACTGTCAGTTATTTCACTGGTGTTAGGACTGGACCTATAAAGTTAAAATGTGGGTGGGGTATTCAGTGAAATTACACGTCAGAATGAATCTGTAAATAATCATTCAGTCTGTAGGGTGACTTTGCCACCCTTAGGCATGATTAAATAGATCAAGCTCTTCTCTTGCATTTCATGCTGCCTTTTAAATTTTTCCAGCAAATGCTTTGTTTAGAGCTTGTGGCTTGGCACAAAGAACCTTTTTATTCTGTGCTTATAATAATTCAATGCAAACACCTTCTAAGCAAGGAGAAAGTAAATTTTCTTTTTGACAGTTGACTCTTTGCCATGAATCACAAAAGAAGTTAATAATGTCAGGACACATATGAAAACTCTTGGAAATAAGCCACCCGACTTGCCTGTTCCTTTGGTTTTCCTTCCTCTTCATCACGTTTTTTTTCCCATATCTTCTGTCAGTATTTTAATGAGGCTGTATATAGCTAAAGGAAAGCACAGATTAGATCAGATACTGCAGGGAATTTGTAAGATCAAAGCTTACTCTTTCAAAAGTCTAATACTGCAAGGTTGTGCTGAAGAACAGGATTCTAGTTAAGTAACAGTATTGACTTATCTTTAAGGCACAATATTTTTTATTGGTTTTACATATTTTAGCATTTTCTTTAGTAAATGTTACGTTTATTTCTATGAAAGGATATCAAGGACATACTTATATGATTTTTTTTTTTGTCTAGGTTTTATTTATTGACAAAAACAGAACAAGTCTCCTGGTTCAGAGTACACAGTTAGAAAACATAATGAAATCTGTGTTTCAAGTAGATTAACGGAACTACTCAATACTTTTAGGAATGAAACAGTAATCAAGTATTTCATCACTTTCATTCTTATTAATGTTTTTCAAGGTGGTTTAATATGCATATAAAATAACCTAATATAACCCTTGATTCTTAGACCTAATTTTAAACATATACTAAAAGCATCATAGAAAATCCTTTTGCACTGTAATAAGTTTTGCTTTCTTACATAGATTTCTCCCAACAATTTACTTTAAAATAGCTACTTGAAAATTTTGGATTATCCATTCAGGTCATGTAGAAGTAATAAAATGAAGTGGAGAAAATTCTCTGGGCTACTCAAACTGAAATGCAAATGTTCTTTCATATGGAGAAAGACCATTATATTTTTAACAGAATCTAGTGATATTAAAAGTATGAAAAAATAGTAACACTGAAATATGACTGAAGAGTAAATGTATTCCATCATTCAGTAGTATTTAAACAAAAGGTTGAGGAAGAATAGTGTTAAAAGTTGTTCATAAAAAGGGTAGACAGTGAGAAAACACTTTTCACTCTAATGTTTTTCAGTGTATTTATAAACGCTTTTCTATCTTTTCTTCAGCTGAAACAAATTAGATGTAAGTGTACATAAAATTAGATATTCAAGGTGAAATTGATTTTCTGCTGTTAAGAAAACAGTCTCAGCAAATTATTTAAATAAATATTACAAAAATAAATGCTTGTGGAAAGCACTTCATATTCCACAATGTTTACTTAAAGGAGCTCCAACATCAATACAGAGTAAAATAATCAGTTGCATCATTATTTCCCCAGATTTTAACCACTTTAGAATCTGAAATAATATACTTTAGAACATTTTATTACAAAAAAAAAAAAAAACTCTTAAAATTCTTTGTTCATTTTTGAAATCAGTGCAAAGTGTTAAGGTTATTATCTATTAAATGATGTATTATGCTAAATTAAAACAAACAAACAAAAAAAAAATCCAACAAACAGGAAAAACAATAAACAAACATAAAATTCAAGTCCTTACAAAATCTTATCCTAAAGTGTTTCCTTATAGGAATACTCAACATAATTACTTGTGCAAATAATAAAATGTTATACAACTTTGTAAGTTTGTCCCTGTCAATTAGTTTATGCACTTGTGAAAGTAGACTGCTTATGGTGCTGCTTGACTGATTTTCTGGAAACTGCAGTCTTCTATTCATCTCCCACAGAGATCCAGCAGGGACCTTCCCACTGTAACACTTCACAGCTCAACACTGGAAATTTGATCCTTCTCATTTGATTTTCAGTTTTCTACTAGGTACCGTGACCAACAATTGTAGTAGTAGATTGATAACAAGGTAGGGTTTTGACTATTTAAAAATTACAGACATAGCCAGCACACTTTGAGTGGACTATAAAATAGTGATGGGTATTTCTAGTGATCACTCAAACTGCTGAAACTAAAATGAAATTACAGAATGAAAGTATATATTTTTTAATTTTTTTGTTTGTTTGTTTCTTTCTTTAAGACAACGTATTAGCTAAGTGGAAAACTTTATTGGCTATACCCAAGACTTTATTTTTTCTAAAAATCCACTAGTATTTTTTATCAGTGCAATCATATATCAAATCAGCACAGGCTCCTTTGTTTCCACTTTCTGTTCTTTGAAACTGTATTGGATGGATAAGGCAGAATCATTAAGGTAGAATCATTAAGATAATTTCAGATAGTCCTACCAAATGTCTGAACACTTCATTTTTTTTTAACAGAATGCAACAGATTATTAAAAAAAAGACTATAAAGATTTTCCTTTGCTTTACTAGTGACCTCCAAATATTTCACTAGTAAGAAAGGACAATTATTCTTTCAGTTATCTTCTCCTTCAGTTTGTTTCAAATGTGCTGTATGAGCAATCAATTTATTTACTGGCTTTGTAAGGTCGTGTTCCATGTTAAGTTGCTGAAGTCACGGATCTAAAACAAAATGTAGCTCTGTCAGGCTGTTGGGAGGATCAGTGCCATAATACACCCATCTTGACAGAATGAGTCCTCTAATCTGTAATATCAAGAATTTGACTTCCCTTTACAAATTTAAACTCATAAAAATGGCAATGTGTTCCAATATTGTAAGTCATTAATATTGTATGGATGACCTATGTCCTGAATGGTTATGACAAGAAAATGAAGATGAGGACAGGCTGAGAGGGCTGTGAGGTGACCTGATAGCAGGTTTTCAGTACCTAAAGGGAAGCTACAGGAAAGAAGGGGATGGACTATTTAGCAGGATCTGTGCTGATAGAACATGGGGAAATGGTTTTAGACTCAAAGATGATATATTTAAATTAGATTTAAAGAAA
The DNA here is from genome assembly GCA_013399175.1 of Odontophorus gujanensis. Lineage (NCBI taxonomy): Eukaryota > Metazoa > Chordata > Aves > Galliformes > Odontophoridae > Odontophorus > Odontophorus gujanensis. Next base: position 157,752 of record VXAB01004299.1, on the reverse strand, counting down.
AAATCTTTTACAGCGAAGGTGATGAGGCGCTGCAACAAGTTGCCCAGTGATGTGGTTGATGCCACGTCTTTGGAAACTTTCAAGATGAGGCTGTGTATAAGGCCCTGAGCAACTTGATTTAGCTGTATGTTTCCCTGTTGATTGTGGGTGAGTTGGAGTAGACAGTCTTCCGAGTTCCCTTCCAAATCTAGGGACTCTATGATTCTATGATCTTATACTACATCTAATTCCAACCTAGCGTGGAAATAGAACTAGCAATCCACTGTTTACTTTTGTGAGACCCATGTAACAACAGAGGGGTGGTGGTGATGATGATGATTGTGAAATAAGTAAAAAGTTGATTCATAGTAGTAACTGGAAGGACTATGCAAAAGGAACAGAAGAATTTTCTCTCTATATATGTAGCTCTTGACAAAGTCATAAGAAAGAAGTGAAAGGCTCATGATAAATTGAGCTATACAGCTACTACAAAAACAGGGTTAAGTGAACCTTTGTTTTGATTCTGCACAGCTGTTTCTCCAGATCGTGTTCCCGCTTCTTAATATTCATTGCTAGCAAACACTCACACAGAGAAGTTTTTGTTCAACATGAATATTTAGGAAATTGCAGTTTTCTATGATAATATTTAATTTTATATGCAAAAAACCATGCATTTATGAACAATTTCATGGATTTGCTTTTCATCATTTACAATTGTTCTCATTCATAAGTTCCATTTGTTCAGTCGAAAAACAATGACACAATATCGTTTTGGCAATCATGCAAACATTATAATAATAATAAATAATCAGAAAAAATATAACAAAAAAAGCAATAGGTTAATCTTTGTCTAGTCTTGTCAAACATTATTTACAATATTCTTATCAACAAACCTAAGTCTTTTGTCTTTTGAAAGCAAATGGATGAAAAGAATCCTTTGCGTAAATTCAAAACATTGACTTTAGTGTTGAGTTACATGCACAGAGAACATATAAAAATTAGAATTTTGGTTTTTTTAGACAACTTATAAACCAAAAACAAAAATTAAAGACTTCAGTTAGCCTGTTTAACTCCCTTAAAATCCAGAGGTTTTAAGTTTAAACTAAAGAAAAAATCTCAAAAATCAGGTCTTGACATTAAATATTGATTGATAAAATTACTGGATTTTTCTTCCAGAGAAGGGAGAATTTTCACAAAAAAACCCCATAATGATAATATAGATAGTTACTATACCAACTGCTATTAAGGAATGGATCAGACTGCCCAGGGAAGTAGTGGAGTGACCATCCCTGGAGGTGTTTAGGGAAAGGGTAGATGTAGTTCTTATGGATATATTTTAGTGGGCAGTGCTGGTGCTAGGTGGACAGCTGGACTAGATGATCTTAGAGGTCTTTTCCACCTTAATGATTATATGATTCTAGGAAAATATCTTTTTATTTCATCACTATTTAAAACATTTAATACAAAGATAATTTTAGGAATGTCATTAGGGTGGGCTATTAGACACCTAATAATTATAGATAGTTGATTTCCAGGGTCACCTTCTCCAAAGTCAGTAGTAGTCCATTCTCATGTTCAGGAGGCCAAAACAAAAATCAACATGAGGACTGCAAGGCTGAGTAAGAGGCTTCTGACAAAACTCAGACATAGAAAGGAAGCATGTAAGAATTGGATACAAGAATAAGTGATACAGGGGAATACAGAGATGCTGCCCAACTATGCAGAAAGGAAAGCCAAAACCCACCTGAAGTTGAATCTGATGAGAAGGGAGAAAGGCAACAGGAAAGGCCTTTACAAGTATATAAACAGTAATTGGGTAGAAGAGATAACGACAACATGGAAAAAGATAAGGGATACATAATGTGGATGATGTTGTGGAAGTCTACTGTAGATCACCCAGCTAGGATGATGACATTATGCTGTAAGAAGCAAAAAGCAAATGTCTGTATCAACCATTCTTGTCCTTATGGATGACTTCTACTTGCTAGATGTCAAATCGGAATACCACACAGCAGATAAAAACAGACCCAGGAAGTTCTTCAAGTACCTTGATGATATCTTGTTAAACATGCGAAGGGAGACAACCAGCAAAGGTGCCTTGAAGTAGTGACTGGTGGCCATCTTGGCCACAGCGACTGGGATGTAGCTGAGTTTAAAATGTTTGCCAAAAGGAGAAAAAACTGCCAACAAAACATCAACTCTGAATATGGGGAATGTAGAATACAGTTTGCTCGGGGAACTTCTTATCAAGGTCACCTGGAAACCTGCTTTTGGAGGTATTGGAGTTCATCAATGCTTGTTCTTTTTAAGAAACATCTCTTAAGAGCATATAAGTAGGAAATTCCAGAATATCAGAAGACAAGGCAGGAAAGAAGATCAGCTTGACTGAGCAGGGATCTCACATAACTTAGTTGTAAAAGAAAACTCTATGGACGTCAGAAGCAAGGTCAGGGGACATGGGAGGACTGCAAAGATGTTGTTTGCCATTTTAGGGAGAAATTCTGTATAGCCAAAGATCAATTCAAGTTAAAATTGGTCGAAAGTGTGGGAAACAATATAAAGTTTTTCTTTAGAATATGTTACGGAAAAAAGGAGGACGAGAGATAATGATCTGTTTACTGATTATATTGGTCAAATCACAAACAAGGACATAGGAAAAGCAGAGATGTATAATGCCTTCTTTAGCTCCCTTTAGCATTGATGTAGAGCCCTGGGAACATCAGAGTCCCAGTTTGGAGGTCTGTAACTATGAGAGTGATGAACTTCCAGTCAAATCCAAAATTAAGCAGTGTTTGTTGCTCCAGATGGGTGCATAAAAGTCTATAGGACCTGACAGAACTCATCCCAGGATACTGAAAGTGTCAGCTGATATGGCGGTTTCACAATGGTCTTGGGAATCTGGAGGTTTCCTAGTGGACTGGAAGCTGGGAAATGTCCCGGTTTCCAAAAAAGGTAACAAAGAAGGCCCTGTAATTACAAGTCTGCAGTGTCACTTCAGTTCCTGGCAAAATTATGAAGAAGATTTTTCTAGGAGTTACTGAAACGCACCCAAAAGACAATACAGTCATTGGTCTCAACTAATCACCAACTGCATAGAGTTGAACAGGAGCATGTTCTGAACTCTTCACCTGAAATGGGGCAACCCTGGATACATGTACAGACTGGGGAATGAGACACTGGAAAGGAGACCCATTGAAAGGGATCTGGTTGTCATGGTTGTCAGCAAGTTGAATCCGAGTCAACAGCATACCCCGACAGCCAAAAGAGCTAACTATACCTTGGGGTACATCAGGCACAGTCAGCATATCCTGGTTCTGAGACAACTGTGCTGGGAGTAATTACATGTCATTTTTTAACAACTGGTACAACAGTACTGAGTAACAAATTCAGAGGTAGTGACTGAAATCATTTATAATCATTTTACTGTACCAATTAATTTTACTACCATATTTCTAAAAAATGTGATGAATATTTCCATTTCTTTCCTTCTTCCTCCAGAAAATATCCCTCCCAAAAATACTACGAAGAAGATTAACAAGTTTCTGGTTTTGTGAACACTGTCACTATCAGGATTTGAGTCCTATATTTCACCTACAGTAGTACCGGGAATAGGAAAGGCTTTGATATCTATTAGAAGCTGTGTGGTTGCATTTATGTGCAGGCAAATTCCCTGTTACTGACATAATAACTTTTATCAGTAAGATTTTTTAATGAATACTTTTGAAAGTTTGCATTCCTCTTCCAAAGCTCTGACTGTGCAAGGAATTCAGATGAGCAAAACCAGTGACCTACTTCAGTTCTTCATATTTGATGTGGTAGATGTGCGTAAATGTCTGGGCTACACATATATAATAAGCACATATGTTTAATACTCAATTCTACTTGAGTTTTTAGACAAGAAAACTCACACAAACTCTCAATTTGAAATATATACTATTTTTGCATTCAAAGATATACTATCACTGTACAAGTTACTTTCTGTTTATTCCATTCTCTTTGCTTTGAACTAAGACATTTACTGCAGATGGACCAGTGAATACAGCAGGGGGCTGCTGTTGTTTTTCGGAAACTATTTTCTCTGAGATCTCAGTTTGATACAGTACTCTTAAAAAAAAAAAAAAAAAAAGGAAATCTAAGTTAGGAAATCTAATCTAATCTGAGATAATCTTAAAAAATGACTGATGAAACATGAAAAGGAAATAGGATGGCATGAATGTGTCCTTCAGCTAAGAATAGAACTGAGAGTCAAGGAGGAAACACAAGTAGTCCAATTTTGCTACAGTTTCTAGTTTTGTAGATGTGCACAATCCAGTTATTTTTTTATTTCCCACCCCCACCCCCAGCTTAATGTTCCGTGTGAAATCTGGGTCCCATAGAATATAATATGTTGCTTTCTCATCTCATTTACAAATGATGAAAAATAACATGGCAAGGATTATTAAGCAGTGTAAAGCAAATAAAACAATGGAAGCAGAAATAACAAGGTTTCAACATTCTTCCTGTACAGTTATTTCTATGAATTATGATGGTATAGCTCAGTACACCAGAGGTGTTCAAGGCCAGATTGGATGGGTCCCTGGGCAGACTGGTCTAGTATTAAATGGGGAGGTTGGTGGCCCTGCCTGTGGCAGGGGGGTTGGAGTTTCATGATCCTTGAGGTTCCTTCCAACCTGGGCCATTCTGTGATTCTGTAAGGCACTGGGATTTAAAGAGTTAATGCTCCAGTTCTGTGGATTTCCAAATTTCCAGGTACCTGTTTCTCAAAAGAGAACTACATACCCCAGAGAACTTTGAGTTCCAGTTTTCTGCTCAGAGGGAAAGTCCTGCTTGCAAGTCCTGAGACTGTCTCTATTTTTGCTGCTCACCTCAGTAGTGAGTGCTTCCTGCTATCTCACCTTCAGCTTCAGAGTAAGGCCCTTGGTTTTCAGACACTCTCTCTCTCACACTTTGATTTATTAGCTTCAATTCCAATGAAATTAAATTATATTGTGTTATTTTTCATTCTGATATCTTATTTAGTAAATCAGCTTTCCTCCTCAGATCGCTGCTGCTGTTTTGTTCTTAGGCCCATCTCCCTGCCCTTTCCCTTTTCCCCCCTTCCCCTTTCCTGGGGTGTGGGTCCGTGAGTCCCCCACCCAATTAGTCACAGAATTGGGCTGAACTGACCCATAAACCATTGACATGCATATATTTCCAATCTGGAGGTAAGGATGTTGTGGGATACTGTGTCAAAGGTCTTACTGAGGTCATGTTGGATGACTTCAGTGGCTCTTCCCTTGTTCATTGCTGCAGTTACACCATCGTAGAAGTTTACTAGGTTGATCAGACAGGATTACCCCTTGGTAAAGCCATGCTGCTTCTCGTGTATCACCTGCCTGACTTCCATGTACCTTAGCATAGCTTTCAGGAGGATATTCCCCTGCACAGAGGTGAGACTGATGGGTCAGTAGTTCCCGAGGTCATCCTTTTAACCTCTTTAAAAATGGATGTGTTTCTAAACAATAGGAATGGAAAAGATCTAGTTAATTTAATCCAGAACTCTGCTGACTTGTCCTATTAGACATTTCTGGTTCTTTCAAGTGGCTGTACCTCACTTTATAGTGACTTCTCATAATTGACTTCTGACTTAGATGTCTGTGCTTCATAACAACATTATTATTGTCTCTTTTGTGAGAGTTTTATCCCTGTTCATGTCATGAGTCTCATTACTGTGTCACACTGGCAACAGTGCCCCTGATTCCTTACAGCAGATCAGCTGATCTCCAGCATCCAAGGGAAATTAATCAATTCTCTTGCAAATGAATGTAACAATTAGCTTTTTGTTGATCACGTAAGTATTTGGGTTACCATGGTAGACTATGAGAGGCTAGACCTAGACCAAAACTGGAAAAAAGCCTTCCTTGCCTACAGGGCCTTCAGCTGTGTAAATAATATATAATGTGTTCTGTATCTATTCTTATTTCTCAGGTTTTGGAGAAACCTTTTATTGCTGTTACCTTGTTATACTCTTTCCTGATAATATACAGGTCATGCACAGATAGGTGATTCATGCAGTCTCAAAAATACTCTTTTTCACTTTGTCCAGCACCTTGTGTTGTCAGATCAAGCAATCACGTCCTTGCATCTTAACTGATGGAGTCTTACAGAAGACTCACTCCTGAGGTGCAGTTTGCTGCAGGTGAGAATCCATTCCCTATTTTCTGTTTTGGGTTGCTTAGAGATTGACTTAAAAGCTTAGTGAACTGTCAGTAAAATAAAATAAGTTTATTTTAATAAAATGAAAAAAATAAGGAAAAAAACCAAACACAATTGCTTTCTTTTGAGGTAGACAAAGAAAGCATAGTATTCTTTATTTAACTCTCATTCTAGTTTGGTTTCAGTGTTTTCTGTTTTTTTTCTGCGAGTAGAATAACAAGTCACTTATCTCTGTAGTCAATTCAAATATCTCCCAGGAAATAAGCAGCAGTCTGTTAGATAAATTTCAGTCTTTTCTTTGCTGAGAAGCATACTGCTCTAAGATGAAGTCTCTCATTATATCCTTTTTCCTTGGATGACTTCTGCTGAATGGAAGTTCAGCCCTGGGTGTTCTTATAATCTTCTATACCAAAAGGGATTTGATAGGGCATTATCTCTTTTCTCCCACACTACACTGCTGCAGTCACAGTTTCAGTCACTTTCCACAGTCAGAAAATTTCTTGCTATCTTGAAAGGGCCAGGTAAGCTTAACCATTAATTTTCTGCAACGTGTTTAAATTCTACTTGACACAAAGGCAAGAGTGCAAGATTTCTAACATCTCCAGTTATAAAGGAAAGTGTGCAAACTTTTAATCATTTCAATCTCTTGACATTTACGTGACATAGGGATTGATATCTTTACCAACAATAATAATAACAAAACATCTCGGAGATAGTTGTGCTCAGAATATGTGACTTCTAAGCATAGCTTCAGATGCAGTGACAAGTTTTGTGGTCTTTAATACAGAACTGATAGGTTTTGGAGGTACAATTTTTTATCATTTGCACGAAAGCTCTGGTAAGGAAGGTGTTTATGATTTTCTGAAGTGGCACTTTTAGCTGTATCCATGATCACTCAACAAATTGCATTATAAACCAGTGCATGCCATTCATGTTGGAAAAGATCTCCAAGGTCATCCAGTCCAACTGTCCTTCTACCACCAATATTTCCCCACTAAACCATGACTGTTAGTACAACATCTTAACTATGTTAAGTTGAGCACCTTAAGGTGCTTGAGCACCTCCAGGAAAGGTGATGCAACCACCTTCCTGGGAAACCCATTCCAGGGCCTGATCACTCTTTTGGAAAAGAAATTTTTCCTAATATCTAACCTGAACCTCCTCTGGTGCAACTTGAGGCCATTACCTCTTGTCCTATCACTGCTAACATGGGAGAAGATATTGACCCCCACCTCACCAAAACCTCCTTTCAGGTTTTTGTAGAGAGCTATAAGGTCTCCTCAGCTCCTTCAGCAGCTCCCCATAAGAGGTATGCTCCAGACCCATCACCAGCTTCATTGTAGTGCTCCAGGGTCTCTTTCTTGTACTGTGAGGCCCAAAACTGAGCACAGTACTTTAGGTTTGGCCACAGGAACTGAGTACAGGGGGATGATCACTTCCCTGCTTCTGCTGGCAACTCTATTTCTTACACAAGCTAGGATACCACTGGCCTTCTTAGCTACCTGAGCAAACTGCTGGCTCTGATTTAGCCGAGCCTCAACAAACACCCCCAGGTCCATTTCTTCTGCACTTGTCTTGTTGAACTTCATCTCACTGGCCTCAACCTAGTGACCCAGTCTGTGCAGATCGATGTAGGATGTAAGGTAGAAAAAGTGAAATAAGTTCAGAATGATATTTTGACTTTGCTGATCACTAAACCATACTCTGTATGTCATAAAACTAAAGACAGCTCCTATTTAAAGTAGTTACAGTTTTATCTCCTTTTTGCACTACCTAAAATATCTGATCTGGACATCTACTTGTTCTCTGTATATTTATCTGATTTAAAAATGTGATAAATTACTTTTCTTATTTCTGTTAGAGATCCTGCAATGAAGTACCAGGCCAGAGTTAACATGTAAGGATGTGGTGCACAAGTTGTGATACTTACTAGCCTCTCTTGCTTTTATTTTTTTTTTTTCTGTTGTTTATTTGCTTTGGATTTTCATGAAGTTAGACCTAACAGATTTCAGAGCTGAGTAAGACATTTCATCTCAGATCAGAGTTCATAAAGATCTGTGATTTCACAGATTATTCATAAGACATAAAGAAGATGACAGTGACTTTACACTCATGTTTCTCACTTATTGATGACATTTTTGGCCTCAGTGGCTATTGTCAGAGCCTGTGAAATCAGCAATGATTTGCCAGAATATAATGAGTTGAGAGCAACAATGCTGCTTTCCTTTTCAGTTGTCAGAATATTCAATCACTTCAGCACATCCTGTTATATCAGCAGTTTATGGACCAGTAATTATTAGGACAAGGATGATGCCTTTTACCCTCAATAATACCACTTTCAATTAGTGTTGCATTTTTGATTCTATCCATAAAATATTCAGGCCACACGTACTTCAAAGAAGGAAAACAAAAACTTCTGAGTGTATGAAGTAGTGTAGCAATAGCTTTAGAAGCCAATTAGATATAAATTGACCTTACAAACTCTCTTACAAAACAAAAACATATGGGTTGTCAAATTCGTAATGAGAAGAGTAAATCTGTGTACTAAAAATTAAACAGACATTTCATTTTTACATGCCAAACTGAGACAAATAACAGTAAATGCACCAGGTTCTGAACAACAGAGAAAGAAATTGTAATGCGGAGGGAGTTTCTCCAGCTGTTCCTGTATCAAGTGTAACAGCATGACTGATATATGAATTCATACTACTGAGGGATACAATCTCCTGTTTCATGCTCTAAGTAATTGACATGTTGCCTGTAATGTAATGAAATAAAGTGTGACTGGGTAAATTGAACACATCTTTATTTTTTTTTATTTTTTATTTTTTTTTAAGTTTAAAACCATTACTTCTTGTCCTATAATGACACTCCCTGTAAAGAGTCCCTCATCAGCTTTCCTGGAAGTCACCTTTATATACTTAAAGGCCATATACTTAAAGGCTATACTTATTAGGTCTCCCCAGCCCCAGCCTTCTTAGCCTTCAGTTTCCATGGGAAAGATGCTCCAGCCTTCTGACCATTTAAAAGATGTATCATTTTGAATGTACTATTTAGAAAACCAACAGAAACAAGCAAACAAAGAAAATAAAGCAATCAAAACCACAGAGAATAGTAAAAATCTTTTATAATTTTTTTTTACTTTTATTTTTCAATCAATGTTTGTAAAGAAAAAGAAATAGAGTCAGAGTGTACTATTTTGTCTTTATTTTTTCTTCAAAGTAAGAGGTTGGACTCTATTACCAGTTAAGCTGATGGGGAAGGGGAGGTGGGCGATAGAAAAGATAGGAAAGAAGCAAGAATTGCGTAAAGCAGGGATAGACGCCACCAGGATCCAGCAGCGTTCCCGTTGCATGCTTTCCTATGGTCCAAGGCAGAAGAGCGGGGGGTAGAGCAGCAGCAGCAATGGCTGGCCTTGGGCAGCAAGCAGTTACCAGGAAGAAGTGGCAGGGTAAGTCTGTCAGCATGCAGGGATCAGCTTGTGAGGGTTCTGATGACAGAACATGTACCCTCATGGTTGTTGATCCCTCTTTTATTCTCCTTTTTTCCTGCCTACCTGACATCCCTGGGTGCTTGGGTAAGTGTCATGTGAGTACCTCCTGAGATGGCTATCTTTCTTGAGATGAGTCCACGCAAAAGTCTCTTCTCCAACCATTGAGCTGTGACTTTTCTCTTTCTCTACATAGGTGGATCAGAAATAAATGTCTTCTATTTATTCCTACAGAAACAACAGATACAAAGAGCAGAGTAACGCTATTTGATAGATCAAATTGTCAGCAACAAAATACTCTTTTTCATCACAGTTACCACCATTAGGTACGTATTTTTTTTGCCAGTGACAAACAAGAGTCTGCATGCCACGCCATGCTCATAAAAATCTACACCAATGGACATGACCTACTGTTGTTGTCACCACTGCTGAAATGCACCACTCACTGCTTCACTGTGCTTACATCCACAGTTTGGTCTCCATCAGCATTCAGCAAGTATCAGTGTATGTCAGTGGGTGCAATTTTATCTGCATGGAGGAATTCAGTGATTCAAAATTGCTCCATATGCACTTCCATATCAGATGCCACTGTGCCAGACTGCTCCTCTGCTGCCATCTGTCATGCAGCAATAAAATGCAACAGAAAACTGGTGGGAAGGTTCAACCTCTACTGCCATGCCACTAACATTCACCTCTGATGTCATGGAGCCACCCTCATATCAGAAGTAACAAAATGAAGTTAAGATATCTTGATCATTCTTTCTTTTTCTAGGATATTGAACTTCTGAACAGTACTGTTTAAGTACAGTTAAATTATATTAACACCAATCAAATATGGAGATGCTGCATCAGTAGAATTTTCTGTTGCATACACTATTATTGTTTAATAGCATATGATATTCTAAGTATTCTTCATTATTATTGGATGCATATAGAACTATTGGGCCTGATGGGATTCATCTCAGGGTACTGAAAGAGCTGGCTGATGTCATTGCAAGACCTGTATCAATTATTTTTCAATGGTCTTGGGAAACTGGAGCTGTTCTGGTTGAGTGGAATCTGGAATATTTCCAAGTTTTCAAGAAGGGCAAAAAAAAAAAAAAGACCCTGGTAGTTACAGGCCTGTCAGTCTCAATTCAGTGTGTGAAAAATGTGTGGTTTTCCACGGTTATTATAATGGATATTACAGAAACATGCGTAAAAATCATTTCAGTCAATGGCCATGCACAACATGGATTCACAGGCAGAATGTCCTTTTTAATGAACTTAGTCTACTTTTATGATAAAGTTACTCATCTAGATGACTGAGGGAAGGCAGAAGATGTAATCTGTCTGGATTTCAGCAAAGCTTTCAGTGTTGTTTTTTATGGCATTTTTCTGTATGATATATCCTGTATACAACTAGCTAAAAACATAATGCCATGGATGAGTAACTGGCTAATGGATTGGGCTCAAAATGTTAAGTGGGGTAAATGAAGTGACATTACACTGATGGTCAGTCACCAGTGGGGTTCCCCAGGGCTCCATTTTAAAGTCAGATACTTTCAGTGGTTTTTTTTGTTTGTTTGATTTTTTTTTTAATAAATGACATGGGTTTCGGACTTAAGTGCATATTAAGTCAGTTTGGAAAGGGATCTGGGGTTCCTTCTGTTTGAATGTGAATCAGTAACATGCCCTGACATCCAAAAGGCCCAACTGTATGCTGGAGTTCATCACTCCCAGTACTACTAGACAGTTGAGGCAAGGGGTTGTCCTGCTTTGCTCTGCATTCGTGTGGCCTCACATCAAGTACTGCGTGCAGTTGTTCACCACAATTTAAGAAGGACATACAACTATTAGAGAGCATCCAAAGGAGGTCTATGAAGATGCTGAAGGGTCTAGAGGGCAAAACATATGGGAAGCAGCTGAGGTCCCTTGATTTGTTCAACCCAGAGAAGAAGAGACTGAGGGGAAGCCTCATGGTGGCATATGAGCTTCTGGACAGTGCTCTTTGAAATATGGTCTGATTTTGAGGAGCCAGAGTTTGGACTTGATGATAATCGTGGGTTCCTTCCAGCTCAGGTTATTCTATGATTCTATGATTAGTGCAAAAAAAAGGGCAATTTTTGTAATGTGGTTGTACGAGTAGCTAAGCAATCTTCAAAATCTGAATTACTTCCCTACTGTGGTCTTTGTTATAAATACTCTTTAAAATTTCTAATTCTGTCATTCATTTTTCATAAGTTCAAAATATCTTTTCTGTAGAGAGAATGTGTCTGCTCTCAATGACTTGTGTGTCCCTTCATCATTGCCAATGCCAGTGAATCACCACTTTACCATTTTGGTCAAAATCACTGTATTGAATCAATCACGTCACATTGATCACACAGATTTTGCATTACAGAGTGAAGTGATATTATATTTTGATATTTGAAACACAGTTTAAGTTATCTGTAAACTGTATTTTTTTTTAATTGTTTTTATTTTTTTAGCAGGATGGGCATGTTTTGGTAGTTCATCTTCTTGGAAAAGAAAAACAACACAATCAAAATTATGTAACTACAACTCTATTTGCCTGCAGGCATAATTTGAAGCTTAACTACAATTACTTCGAATTAATGTGCAACTTTATTGAAAAGAAACATTAAATAATTTGGGAAGAAAGCTAGCTTGTGAACTGTAAGGCAGTGAGTATTCTACTATAAAAATGTCTCATATTGGTTTTCTCATCTAAAAATTTGTATAATACTTATCTAGATGAAAGAATATATTTTCTTTCCTGAACAGTTTCATTTTTTGTAACTCCTGACAAAACTGCTACTTTGGAGAGAGGGAAAAAATAGGAAAGATTAGCAGGGACATGTAGAAAGGGTAAAAAGAAGAGCAACTCCAGAACAAATGCTTTTTGTCTGAGCTTTGAAGTGGAGAGCTCCGGTTTTTATTTCCTACACCAAAGCTGCTTGCGTGGATCACTTTAAGAAATAATTAGATAAATATACAAATAAAAGCACAATCAAGGTTCTTACAGGGATCTTTAATTTCCTCTGCATATGTAACTAAAAATGCCTAAGAACTTATTCTACAGTGGACTCCTTCAGAAGAGGAGTCATTGAATTTAGTAAGATGTTCATATGTAGGCCTGCTCTGTTAGTATATATTGAAAGACTAGAGATTAATTTCAGAAACAACGCAAAAGAAGTTGAATGAAGGCTGCACTCATCAAAGATATGTTTTGAAAGGAAGAGCATAGATAACAGCAGTTACAGTGAAAGTTGTTTCTTTTTCTGTTTATCTTGTAACAACAATATTCACACTATTTATGAGATTAATTAATTTTGACAGAATTTACAGTTCGATTTTCAAATAAGAAAGTTCTTTGTAATGATCATAATACTCTATTTTGATGCCATTAAAATGAAAATGCTATTTTCTGAAATAAGTTTTCTAAAAATTTCATAACTCAGAAAAAAAATAAGATGAAAGTTGCAACATTTTTTCATGCACCTGAAGTGATTCCTTTCAGAATGGATAAGCATCTGCAATATAATATCTTTTTATTTTGTTTTTTTTTTTTTACAGCAGTTTCAATTTGGCTGTAAAGGTATACACTCAAAAAGAATGGGAATGTAATAATAACGTATGGAGTTAGAAGATAGAAGAGAAACCCGTAAATCCTTTTCTCTAAATACTGGGACTAACATGGTAGCTAGATAGCTAGATTTATTTTATGTGCACTTATTTTTTAAACTATATATTGTATAAAAATAAAAAGTTAGCAAAATATGTAGTCAAAAGTATACTTTCTTTTAGCTACAAATTCACAGTAGTGTTGCATTTAGTCTGTTGTTTTAATTTTAGCAGCTAGCTCAGATGAGGAGTTGATTAATCAAGGCATGCTTCTTTTCCTTTCATGTTATCATTTTGATTAATTCTTAATTATACACTTATTTCCTGCCTTTATAACCTCCTTCTTTTATACTGTCAGACTTGGACACTTTTAAATTACATTACTTATCTCCTCATATCATATTCTGATATTTGTTCTTAAGCACAGAAGTCTACAACATTATTGCACAACAGTGTAACAGGAAACATTGATTATGAGAACAGACAACTGTATTTAATGTATTTTACATGTATATATGGACATTAGGTATATATCTGTTAATGTATGTTCAGTGTTCAAATCCACCGGATTTAGCTGAACTTCTGCATCTCAAGGAAAGAGAGATTGCTAAGTAAATAGGAGAAAAATAATTACAAGGGAAAACACAACATTAAACAGTTGTTAAAAAAGGCATTTTTAGTAAAAATAGCATGTTACTGCTAGCATCATCAAGAAATTTTTCTGAAGACTTCTCATGTCTAGTTTTCTGCAGAGAAAATTTTAAAAATACTTTAGAAGGTATTAAAATTCTACCAAACATCATATGATGTTTACTCAAGGAGAATTCAATTTTTCTTCACATATGAAGTATGATTATGACTTTCAGCATAATTTTTTCCTGAGAAAAGAACAATTATTGAAGCCAACCAGTCTGATAAAATGATGAAATTAATTTGGTTCCACTGCATCTCATTTCAAAACCTCTAGTGAATGAAAATAACTTCTAATACTAGATGGATAGATCCATATGCAAGTTGGAAAGCACCTCTTGCAAAAAAATGAATGGCAAACATAGCACTGCTGTATATGTGTTTTTTTTATCCTCAATAGTAAATTAGCTATGATGCAAACTTCAAAAGAAGAAATGATTAATTTATGTAAATTTTGTGTCTTTAAAGTAGTAAAATATCCAGTACTGCAAGGTTAAGCTTGATTTTAGCTTCAATACTAGGTTTGACAGTGGGATTGAATGTAACCTCAGCAAATTTGTTGATGATACCAAGCTGAGTGGTGCAGCTGGCACAATATAAGGGAGAGATGACATCCAGATGGACTTGTACATGCCTGAAAAGTGGGCGCACAATGAAGTGAGGTTTAACAAAACTAAGTGCCAGATGCTGCACTCAGGTTGAGGCAATCCCACTGTACAGTCTGGATTAAGTACTCATTGAGCGCAGCTCTGCAAAGGACTTGGTCCTGATGGATGAAAAGCTGAACACGAACCAGCAGTGTGCACTTGCAGTCCAGAGGTCAACAGTATCCTGGGCTGCATGAAAAGAGGAGTAGTCAGCAGGGAGAGAGAGTTGATTGCCCACCTATACTCTGCCCTTGTAGAGTCCCATCTGTAGTACTGTGTCCAAACCTTGGGCCCCCCCAGGAATCATGTGGAGCTGTTGGAGTGGGATGAAATGATCACAGGTCTGGACCACTTCTCCTAAGAAGAAAGCTTGAGGGAGTTGGGCTTGTTTAGCTTAGAGAAGAGAAGGCACTGGGGAGACTTCATTGCTGCCTTCCAGTACTTGAACAGAGCTCACAAGCAGGTAAGGGACCAACTTTTTACATGATTTTATAGTGATAGGACAATGAGGTGGCTTTAAAACAAAAGAGGATAGGTTTAGGTTAGATGTTAGGAAGAAATGTTTTACTCAGATTGTGATGAGGAACTGGTTGCCTAGAGAGTGTGCAGATGCCCATTCTCTGGAGGCATTCAAGGCCAGGTAGGATGGGATCATGGGCAGCCTAGTGGCTGGCAACACTGCCCATAGCAGGGAGGTTGGAACTAGGTGATCTCATTGTTCCCTCCAACGTGTCATTCTATCATTCTATGATTGCCAATTGTGTTCAATAGATTTTGGGCGGGGTAATTTTGGAACATCTAACTCAGGAGACAAATTAAGTATCAGCAGAACTATTTAAAAGTAAGAGGCTATAGGTTAAATGCTTAAGAGAAAATTCATAAACATTTCTTAAATGACATTAAACTGCAGTAAAAAATAGTGGTACACAAACTCAGACATAAATATTATGTAAATATGCACAATTTGTAAAAACAGAACATGAAAACATGCTTGCATGTAAAACAGTTGTTCAAACATTTCAAAAGAAATGTAGTTTCACGTCAGAGTTACTTTTGTTGAACACTTCAGTGACACACGTTCCTTTTGACGAAATTTCTATCAAGATTCCTTTCAATATTTGTAAACAGTGTACCCTGATTCATAACCAGCAGCAATGTTAGAACACTGAATTAACTCTGGTAAAAATTTCAGGCTCTTTTTTTTTCAAGAAAATCAAGTTGTTGTTGTTGTTGTTGTTTTCTTTAATTTCCTATTAAAAAGCCAAAAAACCTCTGTTTTTTTAATAGAAATTTAGGAGGATTACAGCTGTTATGTAGTCTCTGAATCCAGTGTTTTAATGAGTCTTTTTTATTTAGAATAATTACAAAGAAAAAGTAGTAAATAATGCCTGGTTTGTAGAGATTCTAAATTTATAAATTTTAAAGAACTTAGGAAGTGACAAATCGTTTTACTTATCCTCTTTTCATGAATAATAAAATAGAAATAGCATAAAGGATTGACCTACTCAAATTCAGCCTGAAAACTGTGGCAAAGTTTGAAAGTGAATCTTTACCCCTGAATCTTTATTGAAGTTCAATCTTTTATAATACAAAGAACCAGTAAGAACTTCTCCCCTGAAACTGCACATCTACAAGAATGCTTGTAATATTGATAAAGGAAGGTTAATGGCAAAAGCAGTCTGTGAATACTTACGGCCCTTGTTTTATGCTTACCTAGTGGAAGGAAGGTTGGATCACTATAGATGTGACTTGAGGATGTCTAGGAGGAAGCTCTGAGAAATCATTTCTAATTAAACGTGCTCAGATAGATAGATGCCCAAGGATAGCTTTGTTATATGTACTGTTAATACTCATGTATATGTCAAAGATACACATTTAAAAATGACTCCAAATAGGTGTAATACTTAATTAGCACATTGCCCCTGCTGATCTTTATATAAAAAAAATCTAAATTCTATATATAGAAATTAATTCAAAATTCCTTTGAATATATGAACTGATCAACTTGACAGAGTTTAACAGTTCCTCTGAAACATTTCACTCACACATATCAAATAAATTCCTCACTTCTTTTCTTTCCATAGAGAATTCATCCATTAATAGATCTGTTTTCATAAATCATAACAATGAAATCAAATGCATTATTTGCCTTCCTTTTGACAATATTCCTATCAAAAAATCTTCAAATAAATAATAATAATAAAAAAAATCAAGTGTTTCACTAAAGTCTGTCAGGAGTTAATTTTAAATGGCATTTTGTATATTATGTTCTGCAAGTTTGCTATATGTTACCAAAGTACTGCAATTAGGTAGAAATCTGATGCTGCAAACCAAGTTACCCTTCAGTTAAAAATCAGTGACTCATAAATAGTGCCTGGTTAGTTAATTCTTCAGAAGTTGAAGTTTAATTAACATTGCATAGTTCAAAACGTTCATCCATGCTTGAATTTTGCAAAATTAACAACTGATGAATAGAATACTGGGAAAATAAAAGAAGAAAATGAAGGGGCAGGGTGGCTCAGAGAGTAAAATACTAACTTTACTCTCTTCTTTGATTCTGCATTCAATCATCCACTGAAGAAATGCACTAGATCACAAACCTACACTTAATTTAGCAGCATGGACATGATCCCCATCTCTGCTTTCTTAAAGTTTAAGACTAATATATCATGGATTTTAATAGTTGTCAGTACGGGAAAGAATTCTGGCAGGTCAGCATTGTGGTTGCTATACAATAAGAAAGATTCATGGTTTACAGATAGAAATATTGTCACCTTTACACTTGTTTGGTACATACAGCTTTGAACAATTTTCATGTGAGTACATTCTCAGCCTCAGAGCACATATAATCTATGTCCTTAAAAACTCTCAATAATATTTTTCACCTTATTCATCTCTGCTTCAGAGAAAAGAATCTGAAATAGGACTCAGAAAGATGCTGGAAACATTTATTCAGATCACAGTTTCAGTATTTTATTAATATAGAGTTTCTGTTTTACTTTGGACTGTTAGATTGTTAGGGCATTAATTGAACTTGTATGTTCTCAGGTCTGTGGATATGAGATGTTCCCTTTTTCCCATAACAAGACTTAGAGTGTAACGGTTACATTTGCTAGCTAAGACTGACCTAATCCCAGAGGCAGGTTCTAGAGTTTGCAATGTATTGCATGGAGCCCATTACTCCGGCCTGTCTGGATCCTCTGGATAGCAAGTCTGCTTTTGAGTGTGTTGACAGACACACCTTAAAATTTGATATTGTCTGCAAACCTGATGAGAGTTCATGCTGTCACCTCTTCCACATTGTTTACATCACAGATGTAAACAAGAATCAGTCCCAGGATAGAGTTCTGCAATACTGCACTTCCTTCTGGTATATAAATAGAATATGATGTATTAACCTCCCCCTCCTGAGCCTGATCATGAAACCATATTTATTTATTTATTTAGTTGTTTGTTTGTTTACAATCTATGTTGTATGTACATACTCTTATGTGTCAGGCCCAGAATTTTTCCCCAAGGGAAACCACCTCTGCAAGGGAACTTTTTAGTCTTTGGCTATTTCCTTTATTTGCTCCCTGCCCCAGACAACATCTGTGGCCTCCATACCTCTGCTTCTTATGTCAAACAGACTAAATGTACTAATATTCATAAATAATTTTGTAGGGTGGATGAGATTGATTAGAGTTTCAAGTAGAATCAAGACACCTCTCTAGTGTTTACAAAGAAACAATGAATATTGCTATGATCTCCTATATCATATAAAATATTCTTTGGAGGCCATGCACTGCAAGAGTTTACTGTAGAATGACTGCAAAGACAAGGGGCACCCTTGTATTATGTAAAGTAATAGATCAATCCTAGTACTTAGCAAATCATAAAGGACTGCAACTTGCATATTAGGCTTCTGTTCAACAGCTTTGCAGTTTTGCTGGGTCATGGATCACTTTTATGAACACAGGCTCATGCTTCTTAAACCTCATTCATCCATAGCAAAATTGTTCAAAGCTCAGACAACACCCGAGAACTGCCTTTTTTTTTTTTTTTTGTGCATGTGTGTGCTTGTGTCTTTTTTTTTTCATATTTTTTTCTGCATGCTTACAGATCTTACAGTCCAAACAATTCTGAGGTCTTCACCTATGGTAAAGACATAAACACATTTTTACAGCATACTGTAATGAAAAAATTAGTAAGTACGTTTGTGAGCATTACATCCTAATGTATTTTTTTTTTTAACTATTCATTCTTGTGTTCTTGAAAAGGTTTGTGCTATTGTTACTTTAGACCCAGAAATGTTTATGATTTCACAAGGAAGCAGGGTTAAAAGTGTTACTAAGTACTGTCATTTACTGTATTTACATTGAGGTAACATGTAGGTTGAATAAAATGTTGAAAGAGAGAATAATAAGATTTCCATTAGGAGAAGCAAAATGCAAATGCAAGAAGCTGATCTTTCCTTCTGAAAATGATACTGGAATTTAGGAGCAAAAATATACTATTCTGCTTATTGTGATAATAGATCAATTGAAATTGGACTCAGCAAGTGATATACTTAATTACATAAAGATTTCATTTCCCAGAAAAGTACTTAATAATATCCCTGAAGAGTTCATTCTTTTGCTTTGAGCAAAAACTAAGTTCAGCATGAGGAATGGCAGTAAAAATTTCTCATCCCAGTAATATACCTTGTTTGGGAGGCATGTTTCAGAAGAGAGAGAACAGGTCTGTCTTTTTGCCCATTTAGTACCTGGCAACTCTACTGCCATTGTTTACCAGTGTGCTAATTAGGCTGCAGTTTTACTGATGTAGACATTTAGCTTCTGGCAATTGGATCGAGGTCACAAAACTGACTTGATGTAGTTCTTGAACTCTGAATTAATGGTGTATGTGAACAAGTGTTATTTGCAACTTGTTATTCTGCTAAAACTACACTAAGTGAGAATAGCATTAAGATGATTTAATGCCACTGACTGTGCTCCAAGCCATGAGTGTCCAGCCTTTTGGCTTGCCTGGGCCACACTGAGCAAACCCAAATTGTTTTGGGCCGCACATAAAATATATTATATAGTTAATGTATATAAGTAACAAAACTTATTTTTATGTATTTTTTTTTAAGTAAAAAACAGGGAACAATAGATAAAAGCTTTTGTGATGCCAATGCATCTATGTCTGGTTCAATGAAACCAGTCACAGTTTTTAGTGAGTTCTCAAGATGTTCATCAGACAATTTTAATGATATATTACTATTTCTGTGCTTCATTCTTGAAAATAATTAGTCACAAATGTATATACTACCAAAAACTGAGAGATACTTTTCTCTGGTAAGATAAGTCTTATATAAGTTTGGTGAAAAGACAAGATCAAGTTTTTCTTTGAGTAGAATGTCTGATTGCAACTCAATATATTAATTTCTAAAATTTGCAAATTGTCAAATCTACCAAAAATGCTAAAACTGTGAGCCATTTTGAATCTTCACTTTCTGGTAGAAATTTTCCTTTTCATTTCATAAAGGACTTGATTTCACTTTGCAAATAATAAATCTTTTTACCATTTTACCCCAACATGGCCACCTTCCTTCAGAAAAGTGAACGATGACCCCATAATCAGCATCCATACTTCTAAAGAATTCCAGGAGCTGGTGATGATTCAGTCCCTTGGACTTAATGAAATTCATAGCTTTGATGATAAAAATGGTATCCATTTTTAAAGCTTTTGTGCATAAATTTTCTTGATGTAAAATGCAGTGATATTTCACAGAATCACAGAATTGTGGGGGCTAGAAGGGACTCGCAAAGATCAAGTCCAACCCGCCAAATTTCATGAAACATGAGTTGCCAGTGGCAGTTGTATCATCTTCAATCAATTTTATAAAAGTCCCTTTTTTTTACCAACCATTACCTGGACACCATCATTAGCTATGCCAGATGTATTGACAAAGGTTAAAGAAAACTACTTTAAAGTATTTTTTAATTGCTTCATACAATCAGGAGATTCAGTTGAGTTGATCAATGGCACCAAAGAAGCTATTTCTTTAGTGACATTATGTTATCTATACCTCTAATTAAAATGGCAAGTCGAGTCGTATCTGTAGCATCAGTACTTTCACCCATTGCCGAAGCAAAAAAAAATTGGAAATTAGCAGTTTACTCTACAAGTTTCTTTCAATAGATGTTCCTATTTCTTCAGATAGTCTGCTACGGTCTAGTGACACAAAGCAATTTTAGAAAAAATCATTTTTTTAATAAGGACATATTACATCTGCCATGCTTTCCATACATTGCTTAATAAACTCACCATCAGTAAATGATTTTGATTTTTTGAAAATCAGATTTGCTACCAGAGAACTAGCTTTTATAACAGAGTCTGTTGAGACTTTTTGTTTGTTTGTTTTAACTTTTTTAAAAAGATTCCATTGAGATGAGATACATTTCTTCAGTTCTGCTATTTGGTCTTTACAAAGCATTCCTTGATATACATTGAATTTGGCAGCATGTTTCTGCATATAATGTCTTTTTAAATTGTGATCTTTGAGAACTGGCAAGATTTCCTTTCAAATTAAGCATAGCACCATATTATTTATCTTGACCAAGAAGAACTCATCTCTCTGTTTTTCCTTGAATGCTCTTTGTTCATCCATTATTTTTCATTTTTTGAGTTCTGTTTTCTTTTGAGATGCTATTAGGCAGGCTGAAATATCAGTAGTGGCAATCGCTGTGTTTCACTCAACAAACAGCACAGGCATACGTCACTCACAAAACGTATGGGTTTCAACGTGACTGAGTGCTACAGGTGAAAGAAGAAGAGACAGTACTGCAGTGCACCCTTTCCATATTTTGAGGCCGGGTTGGGCTGCTTGGCAGGGAAGAGCCACTGCCTGGATGACATGGGTCAGGGCATGAGGTACACTACAATCTTCGTTGGTCCACATGTGACCAACAGGCTTTGTTTCGAACATGCCTAAACTAAGCATTCTCTCAACCCATGAATTCTGAAGTCTCTTAACTCCTGAATTACTGAGGAGTGCTCTGTCGCTGTCTGACTCTGGAAGCAGAACCTTAAGAAGATGTTACTCCTGAGAATGATATCATGGAGTCAGCAATACTAGAGTTACATGCTATGTCACTTCCAAAATTATAGTCTTCAACGGAAGGTCTATCAGGAGACTGACAGAAGGCCACAGGTGAAAACTTTATTTGGGTGGGCAAGTCACTACAGAGACCAGACTTTTATCATCATTGGTCATATTGTTGTTTTGTCCTGGTCTAATTTCCTTAACAGCTGTACAGCTGTGAAATGGGTTGGAAAAAGTCTGATATTAGAACTTCCTGAAACACTTGTGTATAATCTGATGAAACAAAAATTCATACAATTTAGCTAAAAAAGTGTGTGTAAGTTGAATCTGATGTGGGTCTAGAATGCTCTTGGTTTTCATTTGTTGTCTTAGAAGCAAAGCATGGTCTGAATGTGTGGAATCATTCTCTGCCTGCTCTTGGAAGTAATTATTAAATTTTTTTCTTTCTTACGATTTGTGAGATGTCCGAAGCTTCCAAAAAGGTCAGAATTGAATAGAATAAAAATTGACTAATGAAACCTTCCACTAAATAAGAAGTCTTAGGAAAAAACAAACAAACAAACAAAATACAGTAACAAACATTAAAAAATTTAGACTTACACATGCAGCTTACGTAGTTCATGAATAAGAAAATGGATCTATCCAGTAAAGGACAAGATTTAGTTTTCTTGGAAAAACTGGCACAAAATTAGACATTCAACTTGTCACTGTGGTCATTTAAAGAATAATATTATAAATTGATTGCCTAGATTCTTGTATGGTTAATAGAGAGAGCTAGACCAGTTTTGCACACAATTTATCTGTCTTGCGTTACATGGTTTTGGATGAAATTAATGGGACTATACACGTCTGCTCTTCCCCAACTGGAAGTCTAAATGAATCTTACAGACGTGGATCTTGTATGAGGGCTGCCCCAAAAGTAATAACTCCTATTTTATTGTGTTGACCCATGACATCAGAGGTGGATGCTGTTGGTACAGCAGCAGAAGTTGAACCTTCCCAATTACATTCCATTTTGTTGCCATGTGACAGATGGCAGCAGGGCATCAGTGTGAAAAATGTTGTCTGACATGAAAGGGCGTATGAAGCAAATGTGTGTAACTGAACTCCTTCATGTGGAAAAAAATGGCACATATTTTTTTTCATTGATACTTGCTGAACATTATGGAGACCACACAGTAGATGTGAGCACAGCAAGGTGAGTGTTCTGTTTCGACACTGGCGACAGAGGTATGAAAGACAAGCCATGTTCCAGACCATGATGCAGACTTTTACAAGCACAGTATGCAGGCTACTGTTCATCTCTGGAAAAAAATGCACAGCTAATGATGACGATGGTGCTGAAAAATAGTGTTTTCTAGCTGAGAATTTGCTCTTTCAAAGAGTGTTATTGTGCTCCTTCTATCCATTGCATTTTACATGAAAAAAAAAAAAAAAAAAAAAGAAGAAGCATTATTTTCAAAGAAACCTGCATACACTTATTCCTAAAAGGATGTGTTATACCTCCTCAGCCACTGGCATTTACGGACAAAACCGAAAAATGAATCAGAATCCCAATCAAAATTTTACTGCAATGCCCTAAAATAGCCATTTCTAAGTGTTCCCCATGCGCAGTGATTTGATAGTTGTGACTGTAAGCCTGTTTAGAAATTCTGACATTCTTAGAATCTCATGGTCAGATAATTGAACCTGGAGAAATAAAAAAATGTTTCCAAAGCTGCCATTTGATTGTTCCAGCTTTGATCTACTGGATGACGGAAATCTTCCATTATCAGTCAGGAAATCAGCACAGTTTCTATTCATTGGTGAAAGTTCAACATATCCAAGATGTTGAAATAGTTGTATCAGAAAGCACCTGGCAAGTGTTACCTGTAAGGAACTGTCTACCTTCAGCAGGCTGCCACTGTGCTGCCTCTGCACTCCAGTGCCTGTGAGAGACACCAAAGTGTGAAGCACACTGCTTTGTGTTGAATAAATTATAAAACCCTACTGCATCAGAGCTTATCCCACCACTATTTAAAAGGCTGTAAAAATAAAAAGAATCTATTTTTTTTTAATTTAATATGCAGATTTGAATATGAAATTACCATCTTTTACTGAAATTAGTCTATCTTAGCAATTTCACTGATGCTGTGTTAAAGAATGTGCCTAACAAAATTAGGCACAAACATAACAATTTTTTGCTGTGATGCAAATTAGTTAAGTGGGTTAAGCGTAAATGTTTATAAAACAAATGGTAGAAGTTATGACTGCCTTTACAACAGTTTTTAGTCTGGTAAGAATAAAAAGTTTCAGATGTCACAATCCTCATACAGAGGATAGCAATCTTTTTTTTAAAAAAAAGAAAACAAAATCAATAAACGCTACCATCTCTCTTCTGCGGCCTTAAAACATCCAGCACACACAATAACAAAAAGAGATTTCCACAATACCATTCAAATAACTTATTTAACTACTTTACTGTTGAACTTCTCTGACATTTCAAAAAATGTATTTCTAAGATTTTTAATAGACAATGCTTCCAATGACATAACTAATAACCATCACTACTAAAGGCAGTACTGAACCTTTTTTTTAAATTCTTAGTAATTTTATGAATAGTGCAATCATAGTCAGGAAGGTTATTATCTTTATGCCAAAGTATGTACAAACACATCATCAACATCAAGATCAGAACTTACAGAATGAATCTTTTTCTCAGTTATTTTTGGACCACAAACACCTTATACTAGAGATTGAATTATGTCCGCAGCATTTGCTGATGGCCTCCAAGCCAAATTTCTATAAACCTAGAAAATAGGTTTGAGTTGGCCTTGTACACTTAGCTGTGGGAAAGTCTGAATTGGTTTTCAATTTATCTGTAAAGATTGTATGTCCCTAATGCAGGGATTAAAGTAACAGGCTTTATTGTATGATTTGCTATACTGTGTTTGAAATCTCTGCAGGATCACCCAACCTGCTGAGCATAATTTCAGAATCCAGTAATACCATTAAAAATAATATTCTAGTGACTATTCTACCAAAATTACCATTACAAAATATTGTTAGAATCATCCCCCAGGGCACACCTAAAGTGCCTGATCTCTATTCCGCTGTATGTTGATTCTTTGCTGTGATGACTAATGTTTGAAGAATATATATATATATACACATCCTCCCTGACTCTTAATTTAAGCCTTTGAAATGGACTTTCAGACAGTGAAAAGAAATTAAGCCTCTATGCTTTGCTTTTGCAAGTTATATTACTTGTCTACCTAATAATCCTAGTGAAACAATGCAACCATGATAACCTAGAGATAACTCTTGTGTTAAATGGATGTTTGAGTCTTACTTATTGTGTAATTTCTTGACCTTTTTTCAGGACTCTTTTAAATGGTGTGTCACTAATTATCTGTGTCTTTTCCAACTTATTTCTTCCACAGTGTACTAAGTTAGTGAAGTATTTACTTTTGTTCACTATACAAGGAATTGATATATGGGGTTGGTAGAGAGAAGTATAAGTATCTGGAGTTCAAATCTGTTCTTGTGTTTGACCTTCATAATGTGAACAAGTAGATATAGTTAAAGTTGATGAAGTACACTGAATGAATCATATTTAGACAAGTTACTAGATCCAGGAAACACTTCATTTTACTTGGATTTTATGACTACTGTTCTGTACTTTTTACACTTATAATTCTCAGCAGTTTTAAGAATTAGGTGTATGTACTGCCATTTTTTTTTAATTATACAGCTCATCTAACTGAGGACAGAAATACCTGAAGTCCTAAAATACAGGGAGATTATTTTAAAGAAGTAGTGTTCCCCATATCATAATTCTTCATTTCAATTTTCCCTCTCCTTTTTTCCTGTTATTGATGCAGGAATGCATTGAAGCTGGGAATAAAACTCCTTAACATCACCTTATCCTGGTCAACATCTCCAGGATCAATCGTGAAAAATTTGCAGATTTTCAGAGGGACTTTAGACATAACTGTTCTGAGAGATTTCCACTTGGAAGAACACTTCTAAGCTTGCAGGAGGATAAATTCAGTCACTCTCCCTCCATTTAATGTCTGCTCATTGCCTTGTGCAAGTTACTTTGTCAAGTAGGAAGGGGACATCTAGGGAGGGAGGCAGCGGCAGAGTATGCTGAGAGGGGTAGCTAATAGTGATAGTAGTAATGTGTTGAAAATTATCAGAATTCCTAAATTACAAGATTACTTCCTGAATGTATTCCTACACCTTTCTGGAGTGTTGTGTGAGGTGTATTCAGGGTCAGCTGAGACAACAGCTAGGGAGTGTGGCCACAGCAGGACAGCTGCAAAATCTCCTTCCTTTCTACCTCTGTGATAAGAAAACAGTGTTACTAATAGCATTTGCAAGTGGAAACCAGTAAAATTTACATAAAAATGCAGTTAGTCCTTCAGGATTAAACTACTCCAGAATGGAGTCATCCAGTGAGATTATCTGCTCTGCCAAGGAGCCTCTCTTTTGGACTTCATTTTCCCACTGCTCTTCCTTGCTAATTTTTGTTCCCTCCTCCTCCCCTTGTGCAGTGTTTTCTTACCTCCCTTCTCCATGCTCTGTCCAGGGGCCCCAGAGTGGCTGCTGGGCCCAGCCCTGCCATGCACTGAGGCCGTTGGTGTGGCTGGAACAGGCACATGGCAACCTGGCCTCACCTCAGGCTGCAGCCTCCCAGTTGCCAACATCTGCATGGATAGCTATATACATTTCTGTATTTGTACTTAAATCAGTGTGTTAAATTTATATTCTCAAACTCAATTTATATTCTCAATTCATGGACTAAATATAAAGGCTTGAGTAAGGTTCTGTTAAAAATGGAGTATGATGGGTAATCGAGTAATCAGAACGTGTTCTATTAATATATATATTTTTTATGATTGCAGTATTTATATGAATGTACAAATATAGAAAAAATAATTCTCAATATTCTACAGTTATTTTGGCTTTAACCCTGAATTTCCCAACAGGTTCAATTTTTGGTACTGCAATTTTTGTTTAAATTTTGATATGTAAATGAAATTAATATGTCATAACATTTTGATCAAACTCTTACTAAATCAACTTTCACCTGGAGTCCATACTGTTAGATCTGTCTCATGAACTGAGAGTTGCTTTATATGGATAGAGCCAGAGAAATGTTAGTAGTCAAATACAAAGCATAAATATACCTACAAATACCGCCCCGAAAGTAATGTCTCCTATTTTATTATGTAGTTCCAAGACATCAGAGGCAAATATTGGTGCAATGGCAGCAGAGGTTGAACCTTCCTGCCAATATCCCGTTCCATTCTGTTGCCATGTGACAGATGATAGTAGAAGGGCAGTCTGATAAAATGCTGTCTGATGTGGAAGTGTAGATGAAGCAAAGGTGTGGAATTGAATTCCACACCAGTTCAGATACAGGGAAATCACAACCTAAATCTGCATTGGAGAATGTGCCATTCTGTTCTCATGATGTCATCCCTCTGCTTTTATTGCTCAACCTTCTGCTGCAGACAGGAACCAATCATCCTTCCTCAGTATCTTCATACCTAGCAGTTTTACTACCTCTCTACACCTTCCACATTGCCTCTGCATGGCTCTGTTTAAAAATTCACTTTCTGGGCCTATTTTTTCATAGCTGATAGCTCAGCAGAAAAGTAGGGGAATTAAATACATTCATTCAAATCCAGAAAACATCCACACCTTAACTGATCCTTCTGAGACTTCCAGCCTCATCTATGTTATTTTCTCTCATTCCACACCACGTGGTCTCTGCACTACTTTAATGTGGAGTTTCTTCCATTATGACAATTTGTATTCATGATGACTCATCCTTTTTCAGACCACTGAAGTAAATATCTTCCTGCCTTGCAAGCTGCAGGTGCTTGAATAGGACATTTCTTTTTTTAATACATGTGGATAAAAAGGATGTATTTCATTGCTAATGTAAGATGCAGCAACACCTATGTGGTTGCATTTCTTGGAGGCTTTTTATGTGATATAGTATCTTAATTCATTATCAGTTTTTCATCCAGAGGTGGCTTTATGATACAAAATAATGCCTAGCTCTTCAGCTATGCAGTAAAATTGTATATTATTCTATTATTTTGCTGTGTAACTGAGAAGTTGATTGTGATTTTAGAATTCCAGTTTGGTTGTTTCCTTGTAAACTCTTTTTTGTTTTAAGAAGTGCTATTAATCATTTTCTCCTTGCCAGTGATAAATAAAGGCATATTTAATCTTCATGTATAAATAATGCACACTTTTGAATATGCCAAACAAAATGTGATGAATGTTAGTGGTGTTTTTGGTCTTTCCTTAAGATTTTCTTGTAAGGCTAGTAGAAAGGAGAACTGAGTCTCAGGACCTAGGAAAGTGATGCTGTTGTAATAGAGCCGATAAAATGAATAATTCATGATGCAGTATCTTTTGACAAAACTTTTCAAAAAAGCCCAGTATAGACCAGCTAACTTCTGGTTAGGAACTGGCAATTACTGTCTTCTTATTTTACCTGATTTAATCACTATTTTAAATTTTATAATTATAAATTATGATCATCTTTTCTGCCTTCTCTTCTAACAAAAAAATCCCTAAAGGAGTATTACAGAGTCCAAACAATTTTTCAATTTAAAAGAAAGAATGTATGAAAAAAGAATCACATAAAAATAAAGCACAAAAGCACATCGTGTTCCTACTTGAAGAAGCAGATTTCCATTAAAGTGAAATCTAAATACACGCACTCAGCATCTGTGTGATATATTCTAAGAACTGCTCATCTAAAGACCTTTAGCTATAGTACCTACATGCTTTTTAACCTTTGAACCTGTATTGGCTTACTGCACTGTAAATATTATCTGCTTATCTATGATTCAGATGTCCTTTAGCTGCGTGATTAATTACCACTGCACCTGAGCTCCTCAGAGACTGGTTTCTTAGATGCTTCTGGGTGGCTGAAAAACCCTGCTTTTTCTTCCCAGAAAAGTCATAGGTGCCATAGAGTCAAGAAAACTGACTGTGGGCAGTGAGGAAAAGACAAATAAATGACTTGTTTTTTAAGGTTAGGAGACATCTCAGTTCAAAAATTTTTACTATTTTATGTTGTCTACAATTATAACATTATTTTGGAAAACTCTTGAATGAGTTAGGGAAAACTCAAAATTAGGTGAGGCTGTTCTACAAGAAGTGATCACTTAAATATGGATATCAAACTGACGTAAGTAGGATAGAGCATATCTCAGAATTACAACCTATAGTTCAAAAACAACCTCTATGTGTATTCCAATATTTGTATCACTGATTTACTTTGATTTCCTGTGATAATCTACTGGTCATCAATCATGTGGAACAATAATTGCTAGATACCATTACAAATTGAATGACAGTAAAATTTTTCTTTTTTAGTTTAATTACAAAATCTTTTTAAGGTAACAGACCTTCAGAGTTACTGAAGGGACTATTTAAATTATACAGTTTTGTAGTTGAAATGCATTGAATATATTAAATTATTCTGTGCTGCATGCAGTTAGGTAATGTCTGAATGGGCTGACTACAGTTCTGGACAATTTCATGTGATTAGGAAAATTTACATCATATGAAGTAGAGCTAATGAGAGACATGAAGGTAGAGTTATATTTCCCTTAAGCCATCTGGTCAATTTGCATGCTTTCTTAACATTTACTGTTCTTTTAGTCTATCCAAAAGAAGGTTAAAAAGGTAATTTAGTAGAATCAGCAGTAATCAAAAGGATCTCTAATAGGACAGGATGCTTGAATTAACCAGACAAAAGAAGGACAAAGTCAGGGGATGAAATTCAAATCTGTATCAGGTCTGAAAAAAAGCCATAATTATTAACAGGAAAGACAGGGAAAAAAAAAAAAAAGAGGAGAAGAGAAGAGAAAAGAACCTGTTTATCTTTGTAAGTGTTGTTTCTTGTAGTCTTTACATCAGAGTTTTGTGCTTGACTACTATAAATGCCTCAGCTCAATGTTATTCATCAGCCACTAGAAAATATGAAGCAATGTTAGATTTGTTCACATAAAATGCACAGTTTATTCAAAATACTCAAAGTATGTTGAAATAGTGAATATAAGAAATAAAATTATGTAAAAATAATAACTGTAATAGTAACTGGACTACGTGATGAGTAGCATTTTAACAATATTTAAAATACATTCGCTGCCAAAAGTCCTACACTGTATCATTCTACATCTCCTCCTATGCTTGACTGAGTTGGTTTCTGGATCTGCTTCATTACCCTCCTGCTGCACACCTCTCTATAGTTACAGCTGGAAGTGAGTTCCTGCAGACTGATAATCAGGAAGTTATTCCCTTAGCCCACCCTCACAGACATCTTTGACCTAATTTAGCTATGTTTTTGCTAACAGTCACGTGTATTTTTAGGCATGATAGAAGTGCTGTAGTTAATTATAATTAATTTAGCATAGATACAATCACCCAAGTACTTCTGCTAATTTGTATACCATTCTTATATCTGTCCTGACACACAATGACCGAAAACCTGGATACAAAAGTGGAATGGATTTCTTTTTGTTTTGGTAGCTACTAAATAAAAAATAACTAATAAACTGTCGTTTTTGGTAACAACTAAATTGTTGAAAAAAATTGAGTAAAGGATGAGTGTGGTTCAAATGCTATATCACTCTAGCAATAATGTTGAACATTATCTGCCCATATGTGTTTTTGAGGCACTATGGTAAACAACGAGTATTCCTGAGAGCATCCTTTAAATGCAATTTCATAACTGTTTAGAAGAGGTATACAGGGAGTTTACCACAATATAAAGTTGGGCAGAGAGGAATCTTATCAGGTTCAACAAAGACAAGTGCAGAGTCCTACATGTGGGGAGGATTAACTGTATACATCTGTACAGGTTAAGGGCTGACCTACTAGAGGGGAGCTCTGTGGAAAAGGACCTTCGTGTCCCGTTGGGCAGCAGGTTGATTGTAGGCCAACAAAGTGTTTCCATGGCCAAGAAGGCCAATGGTATCCTGGGGTGCATTAAAAAGATGCACATGATTAAAAGCCAGCAGACTGTAGGAGTTTCTCCTCTTCATCTGCTGTGCCCTGGTGAGGCCACATCTGGAGTTATGTGCCTAGTTTTGAGCTCTCTAGTTCAAGAAAGACAGGGAAATATAGAGAGTCCAGTGGAGGGCTACAAAGATGATTAGTGGCCTGAAGTATCCCTCTTTCGAGAAAAGGCTGAAAGACCTGTGACTTTCTAACTTTCAGAAGACAGAAAAGAGGATCCTATCAGTGTTCATAAATACCTGATGAGTGGGTGTGAAGTGGGTGAGGCTCTGTCATTGGTGGTGCTCAGTGACAAAACAAGGCCCGTGGTGAAAAACTAGAACTTAAGAAGTTCCATCTGAACATGTGAAAGAACTTTTCTTTGAGATGACAGAGCACTGGAACAGGCTGACCAGAGAGGTGGTGGAGCCTCTTTCTCTGGAGATATTCAGAACCCACCTGGACACTCTCCTGTGCAAACTACTCTAGAGAATCTGCTTTAGCAAAATGGTGGGACTAGATATCTCCAGAGGTCCCTTCCAACCTCTGTGATTCCATGTGATTCTGTGTGTGATTCTCCAAGTGGTCAGAAGTTTCTAAAAAAATGTTAAATTTTATTTTTTTTAAATACTTGATAAATGGATTCAAAATTCATATTTTTGTAAGTATAATGCTTGAATAGGACATATTTCCTTACTTTGGAAACTTCAGTGGTTTACATTTTGTGTTATTATAAGAATTCTTCTATCTAGAGTTTTGATGTTAGTATTGTTGTTCTATTAATAACAGCAAGTAAAACATAAACAGCTTTAACAGAAGACATAAAGCTTAAAACTGGCATTTGAACATGCAAAGAAAAATACTCAGTGATGTTTGTTGACAATCTCTATCATTTCAAGTGCATAAAAGCATAAAGTTGAGCACAAAAAAATAATTAAAAAAAAATATATATATACATAAATTGAAGCTGAATCATCATTCTGATGTAAATTAATTACAGTTCTGTGGAAGCACTACAGTAGAATTTAATTTAAAAATTTGCTTTCTATTTATTTTTGTTACAAACTTCTTTGAAGTTTGTTCTTAGATTTCTTGGACTAAAAAAGTGGTTGAATGTGCTGTATCAGTTATATATTATACTGTGTATCAGTTTTATTTGCAAGCAGAACATGAGAAGAAATGCTGGTCATTAGGACATACTCATAGTGTTCATCCTAACAAATATACAAAGAAAAAAAGTTATTTCAAAGCCCAGATTTGCTTTTTAGTCTTCAGAATTCTTGTTCATTTAACACTAACATAAACATACATGGGAGTGAGAGATTTTTTCATTCTCAGGGGCAGACTGAGTCTCTTAAATTGTATGTATTGCTGCCCAGTCTGTTTAGGACAGATACTCTGCCACTAAAATATTTCACAAACAATATATCTCAGAAAACAATTATACCTGTCAATAAAATTCAAAAGAACTATGCAAAACACAAAGATGTAGTGAATAATGCCTTTAGGAAAGACATTACCTCCCCACCATGGTCTTTATAAGGATGCACAATTATATTTTCTGGATTGCAATCACTGTGCCTTAATGTTTTTTAATGGTTCTTCTACAGATCCTGACCTTATGTAAGCACAACAATGCTATTCACTTCTATTCTAAAGTACGGGGTTGGAATTCCAAGCATAGTGATCTATAGAGCTGGTTGTTGATTCAGCAAAGTTCACCATTCCCCACAGCCTCTTCATGACACTGCTGTGTCAGTTGCTGTCTCTCCTCAAATGACATGTATGATTCTCATAGGGGTTGTGAGATAGGAGATTATCCATCACTTTCATGGTAAAGCCAGAGGAGAAGTTGTGGGACACAGCAGGAAGTAAAGAACAATATACGAGGAAGCAAGGAAGAAAAGATGTGAGAACTGTATTTGGGTGGGTGAGAAATGACACTGAGGATTACAAAAAGCCTCAGCAGCTGTGAGATGCGAATACTTTTCTGTCACATGTAGATGCTGCAGAAGATGTTCTCAGATAAGCTATCTGAAAATCTTATCAGGGTTAGATCTTGAACATTGCCAAACCTGGATTTTTTAGCATAATCTATATGAGAGGGCAGCATCTTAAATTCTATGAAATAATGTAGTCATACCTGGCAAAGTATTCTAGTAGGCGCACAACAGCTTCTGTGGTCATGGGAGAATTCAGCTTTATTTTTGTCTGATGCCAGGAACAGTGAATCAAATTTGTTTGGTTTATATTTAGGCTTTAAATTCATATTTAAGTTGTCAGATACTCTAACCAACATTTAAAATCTCTTTCAGTTAGGTTATTAAGTGCCCATCATCTGCTTTTTGGCACTGATGAACCAGCATTTTTTAATCATTTTTTTTTTCTCATTGTTTGTACTGTGCCCTGGAGAGTGCAGAAGGATGAGATATTTTTCTAGAGGAAACAGAAAAACATTTAAGTAGCTTTACTTTGTCCCCAGAGAAACCTGTGCTATTATAGAAACATTTCCCATTACACTGTTGCTTCAAGATTTGGATTTTTTTTTTTAGGAAGATATTTTATGGCTGTAACTCATGCTTCTGAACTAGATGAAACCTAAAAGCTATGCATTTTTTAAAGCTTTTTTTTTGTTTTGTTGATAATGTGGGGCATATGTATGTGCTATGAAAATAATGAGTATTCATAGTTTGTACTTAAAATTGACTATGATCACAAAGACATTTGACTGAAGAACAGCTGACTCTCCCTGTAGAGACAAAAGAAAAAACATCTGGACATTTGTTTAAGATACTAACTTAGACAAACAGTTCTGGATATATAAGATTTAAGTTTTGTTTTTGCTTATCACTTTCTGCAGCTGTTAGATTTCCTCAGTGAACCCTGTGGTAGGACATAGCTAAGACAGTGCTAAGTAAATAAGGTGATGGCTCTCTATTCAATTTGCCTCCAATAACCTTTGTGTCACATTTTCTGAAACTCTCTGTTTTGGGAGCATGTGCAGTCATCCAAAAATTGTCCTTGCCAACAGTCAAGAACACATTAAGGTAAATTAGATGATATTACTTTAAATGATTATTTGAAAATCAGTTCTTCTTAAACACATGCACAAATTGATATATGATACTAGTGCTTAAAATTATGTGAAAAATTAATTAGCATTCCTGCCATTAAACTTTACATTTTGAATCCTGTTATTTCTTTAGTCATGTTTTGATTCTTCTGGAGTGTCTAGTTTGAAATACATATTCATAGAATTTGAAATATATACACAATACGCATTCTAAACAGTATACTTTGTTCTATCTGCATTGTTCACTCTGTAATTGTTGCTCATCCAGACTACAGTGGCCCCTAAAATAATTTTTTATTTTTTTCTCCATTAAAGATATGCTGCTTTCATTATACCTATGTAAAATGAGGTTTTGTTGTTTTTTTTGTTTGTTTGTTTTGTTTTTGTTTTTTACATCTCAGTCTGGTTAATGAAATATGTAAAATGTATTTCACTTCATTAATGGTTCCAGTTCTACTATTTTCCTACGCACTACGACTTATGAAAACATTTATAGAGTAGCAGAGTTTTGTCTTAGGGTTCAAGATATAGCAATGTTATGAATTTTGTAAGGTGTCACTTTGTTCTTCAATACATCACATAATATAACAATATATTCTTGAATATTGTATATTTCATAGGAAAAATGACTCTTGAGCAACAGACATCCAAACTATCCAAACTCAGTCATATAATGTCAAACAATTTAATTTTGAATTCATTCACAACACAATTCCAGTTAAACTTTCTGCTATGGTTTTTTCAGAATTTTGAAATTTAAATAATGAATACAGTACCAAAAATGATGTATGTCTCATCTTTGTTCTCTTGTTCTAGGCAATAGTCAAAATATTAAATAAAAAGATGTTTGAGGAATCTGGGATTTAGTGATTTCTGTGCATAATTAATGGAAGTTTATGGAAAACTCTGAAATCCTATCAGGAGCATGGATTGCAAAAAACAAAGGTAGGAACAAATAAGAGAGATGGATTTTTTTACCAGTAAACGTTCTTCTAAAAGCGACTGTGTCCATCCTCTGAAGAGCCTTCTAGAAATCCCAAATGCTGTGTATTGTTTTTCTTTTTCTTTTTCTTTTTTTCTTTTTTTTTTTTTTTGTTCATTTGCTTGTTGTATTTTTTGGTTGTTCTTTTTTTTTAATGTATATATTGCTCTGTTTTAGCAATCCAAAAACCAACTCTGAGTAAACATATCTGAGCATATCTGTCTTGAAGAAGCAAGATCTGCTGAAGACTGATGTGTTTTAAGAGAGCAAAAACTATGTCTTAAAGAAGAAAAGGAAATCACCTACTGTTTTCCCATTGAATAAAGCTGTCAGAATGTAGTCCTCTTCTCTGACTTCCTCCATCTTCAGGTGAAATGTCTCTAAAATTTATTCCAGAAACTATCCTTATTATTATTATTATTGCTATTATTATTACTATTATTATTATTATTTTCAGAATGAGCTACCTAGATTCAATTCATAGGTGATAAATTGAATAAGATATCCTTTTCACCCTGATCAAATATTCCCTTGACAAAGTGAACTATTCAGGTTAGAAGAAAGGATGAATTTGGCTAAGGTTGTTTTCTTAGCCAGGTTGTTTACTTTATGGATCATCTGTTGCCCCCTGTGTGACTTAAAACTTACTCAAACATTCAGTGTGTCTGTTGTGTATCTCTTAAACATTCAGTGTATCTGTTGTCCAACAGATGTCTCTAATGCAAAGGTTCCCCCTGAGTACACTATCTGTGTGTGTGCTCATTCCCATTGTAGAAGCACACTTGAATTGAAATACGAAGCAAATTAAAGGTATCTTCACCTGTGCATATAAAAACAAACAAACAAACAACAACAACAAAAAAAACAAATCCAAAACATTATAATTGTTCTCTACGACACATTCAAGTAAACCAAAAGACACAAGCAAAAATGAGCAACATGAAAAGATTAGTTTTATTGTCAGTGTTTCGGAAGAACACATCTCCATTTATGGTTGGACTAGATGATCTTGTAGGTCCTTTCCAACCTAATGCATCTATGAATCTCTAAGGCATAACAAATTAGATGTTTTTTTCTCAATTGTAATGTCATTCAAATTTTTTACAAGAAAAATAATGAAATCAATGGATGGAAGTACAACACTCTGAGTATGAGTCTTGTAAGTAGACATTAAAGAATCTTTAGTTCTTTACTTTTATAAGTCCCAAGAAGTAAGATATTCCATCATGAAATCTCATTAAGAGAGTTAATTTTGAGTTTCTTCAGCATTCACCAGCCTACAGAAAGAAATTATTTGATTTTTTTTCATGTCCAAGTTAAAAGGAAATAATGTATCTTCTTTTTCATGCTAAATAGAAGAAATGAAGAACTAAAACTAATTCACCATATCATAACTGATTTATGAGGTTTTAATTGCATGTAAGCACAAAACACAAAAAGGTGAAAAAGCTACATAGTTTTCCAACTGTTATTCATCCATTTAAACTAATTGACCATGAATTTGTTGATAGTTGAGTTTTGAAGTGAAACAAACCCAGATCAGAGGTTCATATTATTTTAATGAACAGTGATGTGTGAAATGAATCATAGCCTTGTCAACAAGATAGTTGTGAATTATATTTCCAGTCATAGCTGAAAAAAAGATGTGTCAGAGACTTGCTGGGTTTGTAAAGTAGTTGAGGTAGTTTATAAAAGCTGGTAGGAATTTGTAAGTTTGATATTTCTATGTATAAACTGTGAAATGGAGAATGTACAAGTGCTCATTAGTAAGGCATAGCTGATATAGCTTCAGCATTGCATTAATGCTTTCTTGAGGTTATGTGAACACAGAGCAAGGATTTGGTCATTTCTCTCCAATAATTGCAATGGTCAATTATTTCTCTTATACATATTTTTCCTAACAGGATTTTCCTTAACATATGGAAGCATGACAGAAATAACTAAATGACAAATGTAGTATAGTGTTGTATTTGCTGAAGGTTTTTAAAAAATAGTTAGCTAGGAATCTTGCTAATGTATTTTTAGGAATGATCAGTATAAATGCAAAGCTACCTTCGTATCATTATTACAGATGTTACCTGCTATTAGATAAAATTTAGAAGAAAAAGTTCAGAGAGACTTGATCAAGTTTTTTGAGATTTGTTTGTCTTTTTGCCCTCAGATTTTAGAATAGCAACCTCTCTCCTCCAAACTATAATTTCTGAATATATTTCTGATTGTATTTATTTTGTAATCCTTTGTAAATTAACATAGATTTAGAAAAACTTTTGAAAGTAGAAACAACAAGAACTCTTCTCCTGTGTATACACAAGAAAAGAATGCATACTTAGTTTATCTATTGACACTTAGGAAAAACAAACACCACTGCCCTCTCCACGTTCCCCACTCTTCTCCTAGCTGTCTCCCTTTTCCTCCCCATTGTATGTGTAGTTCTGTTTAATTCTTAGAAATATAAATTATGGTAGATATTGAGTATGCTAAGCTTTGAATTAAATATTAGGAATGAGCAGCTTATTGGAACATATTTTGTTACAAGTAGATTTTTTATAACTGCTCAGAATTGATATATTTTAATTTCTTAGACTTTCTCACCCTCTTAAAATGATTATTCTGAAGCATTCAGTGTTATATTACTCATGACCTACTTTCTATTAAGATGAGTACTTTGGATATAAATATCTGGTGCCTATTTCACAAGCTTTATTCACATAAAATAATAGACATTATCTAGATGCTTTCAGTTTAACTTTTCCTTTTTGCTTCACTCTGCCTAGGTTATTAAATGATTTATTTTAATTTTTTTTTTCCAGGGAGACAACCAAGTTGAGTGAGTTGCTTTGTTACAGAATTCATAGTGTTTTTAAGTGAGATAATATATTGCTAAATTTCATTACTGTTTTTCTTGGCCAGATGACTAAATATCTGCAATACTGTAATAGAATAGAAGTAAAAAACATCAGCAATGTGCTGCATGTAGTGTGAATGATGAAGTAAACAATAAAACTTTATTCACTGATAACATCTGGTTGGGAAACAGAGAGGAAGTTGCAGTCACTTTTACTTGGAATGGGATGCAGAAATCTTGACGTTTGAAACAGGGCCTATGTGTCATATCCACATGTACTTGGAGATGCAAAGATGTACGGGTCAAAATGTAAGGTCAAAATGATTGAGAAGGGTACAATTGCTAACAATTTTGTATAGGGTTTGCACCTTGTTTTGCCAAATGCTGCTCAGATATGATTCAATCATTGTATGATTCTATGAAATATGTAGTGTACTTATAGTCTTAAAAAAACCTGTTGAACTATACAGATATGAACAGCTAGTGAGATCATTAACCACATTAGAGAAAGAATTTATTTTTAGTCAAAGTGTGGCTTTTGTACCAGTAAAACTGGTGAAGGAAAGTAGGGAAAAAATATACCCTCTTAATCATATTCTCGCTTCCATTGCTCAAGATTGTAAGGAATTTTCTCATGCCACAGTAACATTGCCTTATCTTCTCTGTCATTTCCAGTTATTTCATTGTGCCTAGGCAGTATGTCTGGGTACTTGCTGGCTATAGTACTACCAAGTGCTACTGTACAGCTTGCTTACTGTTTGATGCTGAACTGTCCTCATTGAGGGAAAAATTTTTAAAGCCAGAATTTTCTGCACTGCCAATTGTGTCTACTGAATTTCATTCTCTCACTGTTTAACACAAAGATGAGTTAAACAGTGCCATCTTCTCCATATGCTCCCACTGGGTAGCTGAAAAGATATTTGATCAAAATTAACCAATGCCAGTAGGAAAGGATATTTTCAGGGAATGGCTTGTGAGCAATATGAAGAACTGCTTTGGGGAATACACTTAGCAATAATATATATATAGAAGTAATCTCACCATTTCCTAAATGTATTTTTTCCCCTAATGTTTGGAGAAATGTATTTGAATGTTCTGTTTAAATAATTTGCTCTCTGCTTTTCTGTAGGATTGCTGCTTTTACAGCAGGAAGAGATCATATGTTAACTATCTGCAGCTGCTGAGTGCTCATGCTCATCCTAAACACAATTTCCACATTAAAACAAAACCAAAGTTTTAAGAATTGAAATGCGAGTGACAAGTACTCTTCTAGATATCTGTATCAAAACTTAAACATCTTTCAATACTTTTTATGTGATTTGTGGCCATATCTCTATAATAGTGCATAGTCCCCCAGTTTCATCACAGCGAACACTACACAAGAGCATACAGAAACTGTTCTTTAGGTCAGGTGTGAGATCAGTGGTTCTCTGAAGAGTAAAGCTTCACTATAGGGGATATATTTCTACTTAAAATAAAATAAAGGATAAGATCAATTCATGAACATTCAACATCATGTTACTTCAGTTAATTTGCTAAGTGCTGTGGCTGAAGCACACATGTTGCTCTATTTTTATTTTTTTCCCAAATAAGCATGGAAACTAATCTTGAAGCTTTCCTAGTGGCCATTTATAACTTTGGATCAGACTTCTTGGTGGATAGTAGAATTTAGAAACTGAATTAAGCTAGTTTTATCATATTAGCATATAAAAATACTAAAAAGTTTTCAGGTATGAAGGAATTATACACATATTTCCTTTATAATTCATCGTATGAAAAACTTGTGTAAGTACAAAATGTGTATAAAATTTTAACATATCAAACTAGGTTTGCATTGTTTAATTTTGCTCAAGAAAAGCGTTCAGTTACAGGTGAATATACTTCAAAAAAGAAAATTTATTTGCATGTCTTGTTTAGGTCCATAACATTAGCACTGTCTTGATATTTTCTATACAGTAATTACTAATTTTGACAATGTTAGTTTAGACAAGAATTGATTTTCATTTTGTTCAGAAGTACTGGTACTAAAATCATACCATGCACTCATAACATGCAGTCATTTAAAATTTGATAGGCTCTATAATGTCACATTATCTAAGTTTCTAGATCACAGCAAGACAGGTATTATCTATTTTTATTATATCTACTTTCAGTGTATTTTTGCATTTTAATATCCATTTCCCTGTTTCTTTCTTTAATTGTCATATGGTCCTTATCAAAGGAATATGTATGAATACATATAATACATGTATATAAGTATTCAAATGCTCAAGAGTGTCCTAATAGTTTTGCACTTACTTCAATGAGAAAATAGCTGAGGACACTTGAGAATAAATGTTCTGATACTGCAAGCATTATACATCTGACTGTGCAAGATACCATTTTCTTACACTAGAAAATGAGGCACATCTTGTCTGGCTAGGTAGACAATGTCAAGTGAAATTTCATTTTGCTTCAGTATGTATGTCACCAGTGTCCAAAATTGAAGCAGTATATAATCTGGAGGGTGATGGCATTTTCCTAAGGTACCAGAAATATCGTTGTTGGAAGAAATGACCAGATAAGTCTCCTTTAAGGTATATTTTTTTGAACTAGTAAATACACACAAAAATTGGTTGTATTATCTGTGGTAGTTTTATTATCTTCCCTTTCTTCAAGTTCAGTTTAATAGTTCATTATGTGTTAGTCACTACATGACTTGAAACTAATAGGGGAAAGTGATATACTTCAGAAGGACTGTCGGATGACTGATGTCTATGTCTTCTGTTTGCCTGAAAGTGCTAATGATGATTGAGCTCTGTTGTCATGCTAAGTTTTGTATGTGAACTCCTGAATGCATCTAGCTGGTTTAGCATTCTTAGTATATATATGTACTTATCAAATTAATGTAAAGTTGATTGAGAAAAATACTAGGCAGCCAGGCTTTTTATGATTTTCGTTGATAGCAGCGATAGCGCAATTTACCATTTCAATTTCTGCAAATAGTTTGGTTTAGTACAAGATATTTTGATTAAGAAGACAGATGATAGAAAATCAATAGAACAGTTCATATTGATTAAACACTGCTTTCATACTGATGTCTGAGGTCTTCAAGGATCATTTCTTGGCCTTTTACTATTTAATATTGTTATCAGTGGCTTGGAGGGAAACAAAACTGTTATTGATTGAATCTATAGCTTATGCATGCACACATACACAAAGGAATGACAAAAAGTAGTATTCAGAAGGGAAATGTGGGTTGCTTGGTAAATATAAAATAAATATACTGTTTGCAGTTCAGAGAAGCCGACTCACTTTTCAGTCTATTGAAGTGTGAGCAGAAGCCATGCTTCCAGGCTGACAAGTTCTGCCTTGAAAAGCAGCTGCTCTAAAAAAGATGTAAGAAGTCACACCAAACATGAACACTCAGTACAGTTTCAGGGCAAAGGAAGTAAATGTGAGACATAAACATGAGAATACTGAGTAGGAATGAATCATGCTACTTCTGTGTTTCTGAGTGGCTGTGGCTTTCCATCCCACAGTTCAGAGAGTGCATTGATAAATTGGAGAGGATTAAAGGAAAGCCAGAAGGATTATTAAAGGACTGCGAGGGACTGAGGAAGCTCAAACTATAAATTTAACAAAGGAAAGGTTAAGAGCTGTATCTATAGCACTCATATCTCTTCCCAGCTGGATGCCCATCACAGAACACCCTTTTGCTTGCAAGCTTTCCTTTCATTGTGAAGAGATGTCCTGCCAACACTTTGTCCTTTCTAAAATGCTTTGTAAAAGTATTGGTGTCAATTTCCAGACATGGTACATCATAGCTGAGCTTCACTAGGCTCCATGTTCATCACTGACTACCTTAGATACACACTTCTCAGGAACCCCTAGTTGTTGTTCTTGTAGATTTGCAATAACAAAAATATATTGCCAATAGGCTTGCCGAGTTTTGAAACACAATTATTTTTCTTTAGATACCACACAGACTGTCAGCTTTTAGCAAAACAATAAAAATCAGTAATTTTTCTTTTTCTTGTCTTTCTTTAGGTTTACTGGGATTTTCCCAGTGTGTCTAGAACTTCTTTCACACACAGTTCATCTCTTCCAAAATATGCTATCTTTTTGTTCATGTCTCTTGTTTGCGTGTCTTGTCTTTATGTTTACTCACATAATTATGTGTAAACAGAGCAGAGCTTTCTACCTGTTCTCGTGCAGGTCTGCTACTTTTCCTACAGTAACTGGAACTGCTACAGGGATGGTAATGCATACCCTGTTCATACCTTTACAATTTTGATGCACATATACCAAGCAGGATATTGGAGCTATGGTAAGAGCACAGAGCAGTACAGGGTTTGATCATCCTGCAGGTGGCCAAATCTGTCTGTTTGTTGGATGTTGTTTTTAGCAGATGCTCTAAGCAGACTTTTGGTGGTTTTCCTTGATGTCATCTAAATAATGAGCAAATTTTGTCAAATTTGGTCATTTTTTGTTGTCAAGCAGGCTGTCCTTTGGACAGCATGTGTGAGAATGAGATGTCTTCACAGTAAGAAACCTGCATTTACAAAAGATCTGTTCCTGAAAAGGTCTGTCTTCTCTCTGTTAAGAGTTGCAAATGACAGGAAATCATATCACACTGAGTTTGCTTGGGATGGAGTTAACTTTCTCCACAGAGCCTCATACAGTGCTATGTGTTGCACATGTAGAATTGATATCATACCAGTGTTTTGTCTATTCCTGAGCCATGCTGGAGAAGGAAAAAGAGAAGGAGATGAAAGTCTTTCTTTTTGAATGCAGCTGTCTTCCCAAAATACCACTACATACATTGAAGGCCTGCTTCCCAGGACATGGACAAACATTGCTTGTGTATGGAAGTAGAGAATAATTTTCTTTCTCCTTCCTTTTCTTGGTCTTTGCTTCCCTGTTTTCATCCTTTTTTTTACCTTTAATTAAATTTATCTAATGTCATGAACCGTTATGGTTTTTTTTTGTTTGTTTGATTTGTTTTCATTTTTTTTTAGCATATTTTCTCTCCCCTCTCTTTGTGGAGAGGGATTAAGGGAGCAGTGTGGTAGAGTTTAGGTAGTTTGGCTATTGCTATGAAACTATCACAGATATGAGAAATAAAAATTTCTTGAGAGAATACTTGAATTTAGTAGGAAAGGGCATAATGAGTTACAGTATCTAGAAGGTCTGGATGGGTATATTCAGATAAGAAACAACAATCTAAAATATTAGAACAGTGTATATTTCAGCTCAACCACAGAAATTAATTCAAGGAAGTTGTATGTCAGGTGTGACAGAAGCAGTCAGAGTCTGTGATCATAATGGTTCCCATACTGTTCTTAAGAGTTCATGAATCTATTAGATAAATGAAAGAAATATTGGAATTTTCTGTCCTGCTCCATCAATAATGTCAAGTACAATTTACCTGCAACTGAAGTTTTACTAATCCTAGTGTCAGCTGATATGAACCACCAGTTACCTAACCACTGCTTCCTCTCCCTCTTCAATTTGCATTTGTAATCCTTGTGATCTGTAAAGGCAAGCATATTGTTCTGCAAAGATAATTAGATTAAATTGCTTATATATAATCAATATCAATTCAATTTTTAAAAAATCACCTCTTCTCTATTTAAACAGTATTCTAATATTTTTAAATAATTTGTATTGATTTTCACTCTATTTCTTATATTAATATGTTGCAAAGG
The DNA here is from genome assembly GCA_013399175.1 of Odontophorus gujanensis. Lineage (NCBI taxonomy): Eukaryota > Metazoa > Chordata > Aves > Galliformes > Odontophoridae > Odontophorus > Odontophorus gujanensis. Next base: position 114,471 of record VXAB01004299.1, on the reverse strand, counting down.
TTTTTATTCAGAAAATGAAATAGGCAAAAATGCAACAGTTCAATGTTTTTATTTAAGTGAGCAAGAGTATCTTAACTAGTGTACAAACTAAGCTCCAAATCATACATTATGCCAATTGTAATGAAGAGCCTTTTCACTCCAAGCTCTTTTACAGCTTCATACAAGACTCACAGATGTTACTGTTCAAAAGACAGTGCTAAGGCTAACTTTACAGATCCTACACAATCTCATAGTTTTATTTGTCATGAATATGTAAAACAGATCATTCCACTCTTTGCAGCTGTCTTTTTTTTTTTTTTTGCCTATGAAGTTTGTTACCTCCTTCTTCACTTGCTCTTTAATCAGAATAACCAATCTTTGCTTTTCTTTGATGATCAAATTTAAAAGTGTTTTCTGATTACATTCGCATGGACTTTCTCTAGTTGGCTCACACCTTCTTTGATATATATACCCATAGTGGACATGTTAATAAGCAGAGAAGAAGGATCATACTCTCATCTGTAAAGCCTATATGAGAATGATCTCTGTTTAAATTTTCATGCAAAATATATTAAATACTACAAAACACTCCCACTTGCTTTTGTGAATGATAAAAGCTACTATAAAACATTATCAAACGATTATTTTGTAAAAAAACCCCTCATATTTCCAACTGAAAACAGCAAGAGAAATTCTATTTTACTGTACAGTAAAATAGGTTTTGGTGTCTCAAGCCATGTATTGTCTTAAACAATATTCTAGTGACACATTACAGTAGTATTGTGATTTTAGTACTTTGTATACTTACCAGGATTCATTATAGATCTATTAAAAAAGTAGAATGTTTCACTCCCTGTTGAATTTACTTTTATTCTCTTCTGATTAGAACAATTTCAACTATCCTACATCCTCATGATTTCAAATGACAATAAGATATAAGTTATACAGAACTGAACATATTTCATATCATGGAAAAATATTTCAAGTTTTTCTTTCTCTTGTGTTACTCCTAGTATTTTATACATACTTAATGGCACGAGTCATGAATTATAATATGAAATGGAAGGTTAGATTAAATATTATATTTCTCTGTTAAAATTAAAGGAATCTATAATTTAATACTCATTTAAACATCTCACATTCTCAGAACCTCTTCTCCTTTTTTAATAATGAAAAACTTTGACACACTGAATGCAATGAAGTTTGACATCCTGTAATTTTGACATCATAGCACTGTAATGTTGAAAAATACTATGAAATTAGAAAATAAATGAAAGTGTAAATTGACAACTTTTGAAGTAAAAACTTACCTTTTACAGAAATTGCTCAGAAATTAATGTTTCCAGTGGTGTTTTTCACGATAGTGCTCTTCTCTGCCCAGTTTTTGAATTTCCAGCTTTCTCATAGTGATCTTTAAAAGAAAATTGTCACTTCTCAAAATGTACAAGCAAACAAACCAGACCTGATAAGTTCTCACTTCTAAAAAATCCACTCCTTCATTTGGGGGTTTTCATGAGTGTTAAGGGCAACCAGGTTCATGACTCTAAGCCTCTGAAGCTGGCGTTTGCCCACATCACTGGACTTCTTGGGCTGGGCTTCAAGACCTCCTCATGCACACATCAAAAATATAACATCAGGAGGAAGAATCGTCCTTTGCCCAGATCTTTGTTTTATGCTATGCTGGAGCATTCTTCTTCCAATAGCAATAGACAGACACTCATCTACATCTTTTATAAGGGATCCAAGAACTGAAGAGATGCTTCAATGACCCTGTAGGAATAAATGCTGCTTGAGGAAGCAAGTGCAAATCTGGAATCTAATAAAGAAATGTCAGACAAAACAAGAGAACTGACAAATATACTTCCTGCCTTACAAAACGTTTAGTTCTACTTGTCTTGAGATGCTGAATGATTGACGATAGTTCCTTTGTTATTTTAAAACTTCTCTGTTTCATACGTCATCAAAAAGTGATCACAGCTCTCCAACAGGTATTTCTTTCATGGGGCTGCATCCATGGAAAGCCATGTTTTGGGGATAGAAATCAGGAAAGTGTTTAGACATGATAAAAGAATTCCTTTGATAAAATGCTGAAATAATCTTGCACCTGCTACAACATTTTAGATAGAAATAAGAGCATATATTAAAAATAGATATTAAAAATTTAAAAAGAGACATGAAATTATTTAATTTCACTGATAAAGGTAATAATCATGTACATAGAAAGTGTAGTAAATCCAAAACATCAAAAATTACCATGAAAAACCTTTGTATAGTTGAAATAGATCTAGAGAGATATATTCTTTCGTTAGTTTTTAAAGTTTTCATGGGGGATAAAGTAAAACAAAACAGTGATAAACTGTCTAAAGTCTCTTTGCTGACAATGAAACCAAGATATTAAAAGTTTATTTTGTAAATGTATTCCAGAAAATGCCAGGAAGATAGCAACATGCTTATGTAATTAAAAAAATTCCAACTGATTTTAATTTTCTTACACATAATAGAATAATCCATCCTTTTCTAATTTGCAATTGTCTTACAGGGCACATTTTAATTTAGGCCTGTGCTCTAGTCACTCTTACTTTTCAAATCGTAGTGGGAATCATTTTAGTCAATTATTAAAAATGGTTAAATCACAGAATCTTAGCAGTCTGAAATCTTTTAAATTAGAAAGAAGAACAAAGCCGTCATTGTTAAACAGATAACCTATGAGCTGTGTGACATTCCTTTATTTATGGACTCTGTTGCTCACAGTATGACTCTGTACAATACAAAAAGGATTTTCTCTAAAGGCTAAATTTCAAAGACTTATGTTTCTGTGCCTGAATAAAAGCATTTCTTCTCTCCAGGTACACATTCCTGAGAAAGATTAATAAAGTTGGAGAAAAGATTTTCTTCATAAGAGATCACACTCTAGGCATCCCATGAATGGAAGCAGCACTGAACATTTGAGGAATGGGAAGGAAAACAAACCCTGTCTCTGGAAGTCAGTGTATAAGTTGTGATGGTCCGGAGTCTCAGAAAGTATAAACAAATGTGCTTACCCTTGCTGGAGCTGGTGGCACTGTGCCGACTTAGGTCAGCTGTGGATCTGATGCGGTAGCGCTGAAATAGTGCAGCTCTGATTCCCATGCTTATGATAACCCTAAAGAATCACCCACAATAAATATTATTTTTGTTTCCCCATATAGCTCTCACTGGTATACTCTGCAGCTCTATGACAATTGCTTGGAGTATTCGAACACGCTGATTTTTGAACGTATATATTTAGTATTATCTTTCCATATGTCATAGCTTATTTGATACATCAGGTAAAAAAACCTAGGCAAAAGTAAATCAGAAACTCTGTGATAGAAGTGCCCAGAAAATACACTGTGTGTAAGAGTTGATGCTTCTAATGTTTTATCATTTTCCTGAAAAGGTTTTATAAATATACTTTAATATCTCAGCCTTTTAAGTTCTACTGTGATTTCATAGTGTTCTGCACGATTTTTTCCACTGATACTGTACTCTTTTGCATGTGAACATGATTGGAGAAAAAAAAAATGCTGCGGAAAGTCTTCCATTTTAGTCTTAGCTCAAGAAACAGCAAATATTTTTTTGGTTTTATTTCCATGGTTCACTTGTTTTACCAGAAACTGTGTCAATGAAAAAGCATCCCAGCCATTTGGAACTTCTTAAAAAAAGATAGCATTTCTGTTTTGAAAAATATGTATCTGTGTAATTCAATGTTATCAATATAATTTGAGATATTTAGGAAAAATATCCAGATATGATCTTCTAATTCTTCCATTCTCCATTAGTTCTCAAGTTGTGAGGCTACACAGACGACATGGAGACCTTCGCTCTTGTAGTTGAAAGCTGAAAACCTGAAATTGTGCTATTAGTGTGTTCTAAGCTATAACTTAGAATTGCCAAGGGTGAATCGGCATCCATAAACTGATTACTACTTCGAACATATCTATGAGAACTGATCTGGTCATCAGTCTCAGTTTTACCCACACATCACCAGAAGGATACATTTCCACATAAACTGAGTCGTGGATTGCTTTTTTATTTTTATTTTTATTTTTTTTTCAGATCAGGTAGGGATACTCTCTCTCTTCACAGTAGCTGGAGGTGGCTCACCTAGTGAGTTGGTAGCCAGAAACTAAGATAAGAGTGAGGGTAGAGGAAGGACAGTTCCTTTCTGAAAACTGTATTTGCCTGATTTCAAAATGTGTGTAATGCCTCTAGGAGTCCACCTATTTGCCATAGACATTGTAATTATTACACAGCAATATTAGCATTGTTAAAAATGGACAATATTAATACTATATGCCATTATTATTATTACAGTTGAAACACTTAAGGCACAGGAGTGATTGTTTTTTCTTTTAATGTTACTGAGTACTGACTGAAGCTGATATGATTGAATTTGTTCTTCCAGATAGAAACTTAATCCTAGTTTGCACTGTGTGCAAGAATGTTCATGTCTGTGTTGTATGTGGGCATATTTTACATTCCTATTTTTGTTTCTGGAAATATTTGTAACACAGGAGGGACAAAGAAAGAGTGGAAAAGTAACTTTACTGCAAATTGCTATGGGAGTTCTGAGTGAGGCTGAAGTGTTTCATCTGATGAAAACTTAATGTAAAATAAAGAAAAAATGCCAGAAATAACACAGAGCCATATCCCTTCCTGTGCACTTTTTCACTGTTGTTTTAAAGAATGTTAAATACTTTCTGCACTGAATTGCTGCTTGACAAGAAGAGTACTGTGTTTTTATTTTTCTTCCTTTCACTTTGTAGCTGCTGAGGCCTTGCTTTCCAAGTGGTTTTCATTAATGGCTGATTTTGAAAAGAAAAAGGTGATTCTGTACAAACAAGAACACTTTTAATGAATCTCTGTCATTTAGCTGTGCAGGGCTAGTGCTTAGGGGTCGATTATGTATTCAGTAGCTCTAGATGTTCTCAGTTCAAAAAGGTGACTCATTTTACAGTAACTTTACAGTGTTCCAATTTTGGTAGCAGAAATGTCTAACCAGAAGAAGTAATAAGCTGCAGGGGATGTTAATTTCTTAAGTGACTGCAACTGTATATAGAAAAGAGTTTTTGACAATGTTGTCATGGTCCAACGAGGAAGTTAAGGAAAGATAACAAAATCAATCAAATGATACTCTTTTGAAATGCATAGACCACAACTAATAACATTCACAGCTTTTCTCACTTTTTTTTCACTTAATACGTTGACTGTATCAGTTACATCTGTACTGATTAAAGATGGGATAGTATAGACATGATGTACACTCTTAGGCCTTGTACTGAATGTGTTTCAGAACTTGACAATAGATTTTTGGGTTAGTATTTTGTCATATATGCCATTTGTGTAAAAAAAAGTACCACTTATTCTTGCTTTCACATTTATTGCAGTTCTTTTTTATTATATTGACATTTTCTATTATGCATGTATTACTTGTTTTATTAATTTATTCCTAATATTGTTTATTATTTTATTATATTTAGGTATTTATTGTTTTCAACCTAACTGTTCTGCTGATGTCTTTATCCTTATCAACCACTGAGGAACAGACATGGGGAAAGCTGAAATGACATTTGATTTGTGCAGTCTGCCTGCCCCCACACACAAGCCATCTTCAGGACCATCACCAACTGTTTATAGGCAACTCAGACAGGTTTACCTGGTTGGATATACAGCCTCATAGAGTACTGTCATTGGCTGTGTTTACTGAGTAATCAACTTGATTGATCATGAAAAACCTTAAGGCATTTCTCCCTCTGTTGCATTCTAGTTTCCAGCATGAATGAGGTGACTTGACATTGAAAGCAAATTTGTCCATTAAGGAAACAGTCAGATCTGTCATTCTGCTTAACGGAAGCCAAAAATAGCTGATAAGCCACTAGTAATAGACCAAATAAGAATAACTTATTTTTGTCAAACAAAAGCATATACTCAAATACAAGCATGTTCTTTGTCTAAATACCCACATTTTTTGAGTTTAACTCCACAAGTACTTCGGCCTTTTCTTAGTTTTGCTCAACTGCTTTTTTGAATGTAAAGTAAATATTTATACAGTGATTTATGCAGGACTTATCGCAAACTCTGGTAGGCAAAGGTCTTCCAGAGGTGTATTAGCAGTGGATAGACGGACATTGTACTGGTTTTCTGCAGCAGAGTGAAATTCAGGCAAATTTAGCAAAGCTTAGGAGAGGAGAGTCAGTTTAAATAAAAGCAGCTTAATCATAGAATCATAGAATCATAGGGGACCTCAAGAGATCATCGAGTCCAACCCCCCTGCCAAAGCAGGTTCCCTACACCAGGTCACACAGGTAGGCGTCCAGATGGGTCTTGAATATCTCCAGAGAAGGAGATTCCACAACCTCCCTGGGCAGCCTGTGCCAGTGCTCCGTCACCCTCACCGTAAAGAAGCTCTTGCACACATTTGTGCAGAACCTCCTGTGCTGCAGCTTCTGTCCATTCCCCCTTGTCCAGTCTCCACTCACTGCTGAAAAGAGTCTGGCCATGCCACTTTGTCCCCCACACCTCAGCTTGATTGCAGGGCCACTGTTAGTCTATCAGGGAAGCCACTCTTTGCATAGTAGGAAGAGAATGGAAAGATCACCATATAAATAAATATCATTATCTGATGCTATTATCCAAACCCTTCTGTCCTGTGGTGCGCTCTGTAGGTTTCAGGTCAGCTTACACAACCTGAATGAGTTTAATGGATTTTTTTCAACTGTTATCAGTGTTCCCTTTAGAATTGTAGTAATGCATCTGACCACAGAAATTGGTTCCTGTAGTCCATGTTGATAAGAACCTGAGTTCATAAAAGTGAATTGATACTTTTCCAAAAATAGTTCCTCAGTGCTTCTCAGCGTTTGTGAACCAAAACTGATATAATTTGCTCCTTAATACACTTGATTATGTCTAGACTAAAGACTATTTCATTCTAGTTTATCATTTTTGCTTAAAGAATTTTACAGGGTGGATGATGAATATCACATGGAGGGGTTTAGACAGAGAACTCATGTCAAATTTAGCAGGACAGGTAAGCAGAGTACAAATTTCACAAGGATGGCAAGATTTTTCCTCAGCATTTGGGTAGAACTTGTTTTAAAATTACTGACCAAATTAATGGCCATTGAAGAAAAGACACAGTAACATCAAGTCAACTCAGAAGATAGATAAGATGTTATATCTAAGGTTATCTAACACAAACTGTTTCATTTGTGAAGTCTGACTTATTCACGGTTCTGCCCTGGGTGAATTTCCCATCTAATAAAATTGAAGTGTTTGGATGTCAGAGTGGCTGAACTTTCAGATACATAGCATTCATTTTGGACTAGGAGACTGAATATACATTTTTAAAAAATTGTTTAATATAAGGCCATCTATTTTCAATAATAATTGAACTGCATTAGTATTTTATCACAGTGTGTTGGTTTATCGTACATACTATTGTCTGGGTACCAAAGAAATCAGCCATGTATTTGTTGCCTATTTTGGTGAACAAATTAAAAAGTGAAAGAATGATTACCATGAAAATGTGTTTGTTTGTTTGTTTGTGTGTTTGTTAGTCTGTTTATATTTTTTTCCTTACCATTGTTTGCAGGTCAAAATCAATTAAATCTGAATGAACTATTGTCAGGAAAGTTGTTCAAAGTCTTTCTAAATAGTGAACTTAAATTTTCAAGTGTCTATCGGAACTTTGTCTGCATGTACACATGTATATGCACATATGTGCATGTGGATAAAGTGCCAGACAATTTCATAAACCCGACGATTTCTAAAGGTCAGAAATACTTCAGAGCAATCACACAAAATTAGCATACCCCAGAATGACAACAAAATTCCTCACAGCACTGTTCAAATGTTATATCAAGTCACATAAGGCATACAAAGGACTGTAACAATTCCTGTTTAATGTGTCAAGACTTGTGTCAAGACGCACCATGTTATTTCTAAAAGTAACAAACTTATTACAAAGGAAAAAGATATCACTGTGCTGCAGCAGGATTGATTCTTTGTGAGCGCTCTGCCAGTGATCTCTGTGATTTACTGCAGCACCAAATTGTGCTCAGCTTTGGAAATATCACTTGTTCAGCTCTACTCGACAGCATTTTTGACATCAAAACACTCTTATTGTGAGACACCAGATATCTCTGCAACTGGTTGAAAGACAAAATGGAGATTTTGGCATGAAGGAAATTGTGAGAAACAGTTTGTGATTTTGAAGTGCAGATGGCAATTGGGAAATTTAGCAGTAAGGAGGGCAGAGAACTCTAACACAAATGACATTAGCAAAGCTGAAAAATAAATATTTGAGCCAAACTAGAATTCTTTTTTCTTTTCAGTCAAATGTTGTGAAACACTGATATTTTTACCGATATCTTAGAAATGAGCAGTTGAACAGTTCTACAAAATGAAGTATAAATAATTAGTGATTATATCAATTTTTATAGTGTGAAAATTCTGATTCTGTGTACTAACCTTTTGAAAAGTATCATTATTTTCTGGGTTTCTTCATGTGTATTCATTAGTTGGCTACACCTGCTGACATTTTAACAAGTGTGTCCTGGCAGTCTAATTAGACTTCAGAAATCTTAAAGTTGTTAGAAATATTCAGTCTGCATAACACAATTTTCTTCACTGCCCCTGAAAAATTTTATGAATTTGTCTAATTTCCATGACTGTATTCTGTTAAGTGGCTTTCCTGGATTAAGTTGCAATGCTTCTTTCTCCTACAGAGTGTTTGTCCTATCACATGTGCCGGTATAACAGAACAGCAGCAGGTGGATTTTTTAAAAAATTGGACAGTGCCATCTTCTAGTCGTCTCCATTCATTTAAATGGTAGCTGAATGTCCAGGAGCAAGCTATTCTCATATCAGTTCAGCTCACTGCTGCATGTCATACCTCCAAGAGTTAATGCAAGTATGTCCAACCTCCGGCTTTCAGGCTTCATATGGCCATACACAACCCAACCTGTGGCTGCCCCTGCCGTGCATCATCATGGCAGTGGCTCTGCCCAGTCTGGCTCTGGGTGTCTACCCATCCGTCTCTCACAACAGCCACACATTAGTAGGTGACTGGCACTGTCAGGGCTGAAACCAGGGTATGGTTGTGCAGCACTAACTGAATTGACGGCAAATAATAATGTGTGGTTTGATTCAATGAGTAGACACAGTCCTGTGAACAGTGACAAATACACAGCTGTGCTTTCAGTTGTGATAAAGAAATTTCAGAATAAGTTTTAAGATTCAGAATAAAATCATCAATTTTTTAGACATACGTGTGATTCCATTTTTGGTCAACATAAATAAACTTCCTGCAAATTTTCAAATAAAATATATAGGGTTGGAATCGGATATTAAACTCAAAGAAAAATGTCATTATGTCTCTTTACCAGATTTCTATAAGCCCTCTCTTACTGGAAAAAAATAGCCCTTGCTTCACAGACACACCTTATTTGTGTCATCACTTTTTGATAGTACACACACTTGTGAACAACGCATTTTACAATTTTGCCACTCTCCTTCTTTTTTGTTTGTTTGTTTAAAGTAAAACCTATAAAAGATTAAAATAAGTTTTGTTACTTACACACAGTAACTGTATTTTATTTTATGAAGGCTACTCCAAAAGTCCAAAAGTAATGCCTCCTATTTTACTGTGTTGGCCCACGATGTCAGAGACAGATGTTGGTGTAATTGCAGCAGAGGTTGAACCTTCTCACCAACATTCCATACTGTTTTGTTGTGTGCAACACATGGTAACAGAGGGGCAGTCTAACAGAAAGGTGTTTGAAGCAAAGATGTGCCACTGAATAGCTGCATGTAGAAGAAATTGCCCGCAGTGACATTCATTGACATTTGCTGAATGATTATGGAGACCAAACAGTGAATGTAAGCACAATGAGGTGGTGGGTGGTATGTTTCAGCAGTGGCGACAGTGAGGGTCAGTCACCTACATTAGTGAAGAATTTAATGAGTGCAGCATGCAGGCTCTTGTTCACCACTGATGAAAATGCACATCTAATGGTGGTGATTGTGTTTCCATAGAAATAAATAGGAGGCATTACTTTCGGTGCAACCTGCACATGTGTTTCCTAAGATAATTCCTCTCCACTTGATGCTGCCCAGGCAAGTCAAAATGTTAAAGAAAAAGAGTAGAAATAAAGATTTTGGGATTGGATGGAGCTTTGATAATACTATACTGAGCTCCAGGGTGAGCTTAATACATTGACAGGATGAGTATATCCATTATTATATGTTGTTAGGTGCAATATCTACTTTGTATCTTTACATGCAGTTGATTCAGATAGGTCTGTGCTCTGTTGATATACGTAATCATAGAATCATTCAAGTTGGAAAAGACCTCTAAGGTCATCAAGTGCAACTGTTTTCAAGAATGTAGTACAGGAAGAGTAAAATTAGATTACAAATCTCCAATGAACATCTTGTGAATTCACTAGGAACTGTATCCACTTCCATCAGACTAGATATTGATATGCTAGAGTCTTGCTCCAGTTACTGGAGGAGATGGCCCAACATGCATACACCTGGAAGAAGACTAAGGTAGCAAGAGGCCAAATGATTTGTCTAACTGATGTATTACAAATTTTAAGCAGCTAAGGAATGTGGGGAAGATGAGGAAGGTAGTGATAGTAAAGAAAGAAATCATAGCAAATGGTTTATAAAGTAGAAATAGCCACCACCAGGGATTCAGCATCTCACTGATCCATAGAGAGGCTGCATGTTGGTCAGTTATGCCTCACTGACCCTCATAGCTGCAGTTTGGCAGAGGAGTTACCTGTTCTTAGAACTCTTCAGTTTTAAATCCTCTTCATAGCATCATTTTGATTGCCAGGGACAGGAGTTGGTTGTCAGGAGCACTTCTGTTTATTTTGTCAGGTCTTGCTTTAGTTGTCAGGGACATTTATGTTTTGTTTTCAGGGATGATGGTAATTGCCAGGGGTACTTATGTTTTGACTATCAGGGGCAACAGCATGTTTGTAGTACACACTCCTCCCACTGGGTAATTGGCAGTTGATTATGTGATTATTTTATGGTGGGCTGCTAGGTATGTGCACTGTCTGCATGATGGTCCTCTCCTCCAAGACAGCCCCCTTAAGTCAGCTTGAATATGCTAAAGGAGCAACAGCCGAAAATGGTTCCTCATGGTTGCCCAGCCATGTGTGTTTCTCTTACTGCTGTGCTCATGGTAACTATTAACCCTAAAAACTTTTCGAGTGGGTTGTCTCAGATGGGTGCTCCTCAACAAGTTTTCAACCAATTTTTTTTCCAGATTCCCACAATTAGTTTCAAAAAAAACCCCCAAAAAACAAAAAAAAAGTAGTCAAATATTTCTCTAGTTTTATGGTTGGTTTTTTTTCCCCTCTTTTTTTTATGTTTTAATACTGAATATACATATTTTGTTACGTATATACATTAAATATACTATATATTTTAGATGTGACCCCAGACAATTCCTCTTCTCTCAGTGCAAGCCCAAAGGTTGAACACCTGTGAGTTAATGCCATCAGTGTGCTATTCCTCTCAATAATTTCCTTAATGATACAACTTATAGATTTATTTTGAAATTCTGATTCTTTGAAATAATCAGTATTCCAGAACTATGAGGAGTGTGTATATTTATGGTGCTATAATTTGCATTTCTTTTCTCATAACAATGCTCACTTAGGAAAATGGTCAAGTTAGTAGTCACAAAGAGATACTTTACATAATCACATTTTTATCACTGCAATCAGTCAACATATTGAAAACCATCTTGACAGAATGTTTAAATGAACTGATTATTTAACGTGGGAGTGTTTTGAGCAGGAAGAGAGAAAAGTATAATGACTGCTCAGACTCTCTTCTTTAGTCTTTTGCTGTAAGTGATCTCAGTGAAGTACCATCTTGCAATTCAATGACACATAGGTAATCACATGAAGGGTGTTATTTTTGTTATTTTCTTTTTACTTGACTCAGTGAAAATGTCACCTTGAATTTAATTATGTTTGCATTCCTACGCAAGTTTTCTTCTTAAAAAATAATGATGGAAGAGATTAGATGCTTTCTTCAGTCAGAGAGATAACAGGTAATTTTTATTGTTTTCTTCCTTCATTTCCTTCCTTTTTCTTTTTCTTTTTCTTTCCTTTCCTTTCCTTTCCTTTCCTTTCCTTTCCTTTCCTTTCCTTTCCTTTCCTTTCCTTTCCTTTCCTTTCCTT
>VXAB01004299.1:91532-102080 GCA_013399175.1 Odontophorus gujanensis | reverse complement strand
CTTTTTCTTTTCTTTTTCTTTTCTTTTTCTTTTCTTTTTCTTTTCTTTTTCTTTTCTTTTTCTTTTCTTTTCAGACGAAGGTTTTTTTTAATTGTAATATCAACATGTGTCCTTCACCCATAGAAACTAAGTTTTGATATCTCCTACTGTCATGCCAGGCTAAAGGGTTATGGTGAGAGAAATGCTTGCACTAGTAGCTGAAAGAGTGGCAGAAGTGTTTGGCATAAAAATAATGCTCAATAAAATACACAATTTCTAGCATTTTCCCTGTTCTCATTTCTTATTTATCAGACAGGAAAACCAACCTCATGCTTAGATTTCCTTTTGCTCCGCTGCAGTCTAGTGTTTCTCATAGAGACTAATACTTGGCTCCCAATAAGCCTTCTCCTACAGGGGACAGAGAGGAAGTAGGAAATGAGCTGATAACAAAAGCAACAGGCTGGTTGATGAATAGGAGTTTCGTGTCTCCTGTTAAGGGCATTGGCAGGCATTCATTCTGGTCCAGTTTTCAAAAATGGTATGTATAACACTCAATAGCTTCCTACAGATGTCTGAAGTCAGCCTTTCATGCAAACACTCAGACACATGCATGTAGAGTGAAATAGCCAGTGATTCATCATAACTTATTTGGCACATGTACAATAAATACCATGAAAAAACTAAAATCAGGGCTGCTCACAATGTGGATGGCCACTGTCCTTGCTGATAAACTAAAACTGCATACTGAAAGAGAAAAAAAGCCAATATTTTCATATGTTCATGGAACCTGCGGTGTAATTTGATAACTTCAATGTAACAGGAGTGCTTTGAGAAGCTCTCCTAACTCAATCACAACCACTAGTCTGAGCTGCTTAAAGACAGTACTATTGTCTGTTAGTTGTGAATAACAGATTATTCTACTCTTATCCATAAATGGAACTGTTCTTGAGGTGCTAGAGTGAGGAGATCTCTCATGTTGACTGACATGCTAGTCAACAAAGCTCCTGATTCACTAATATTGTACAAAAAAGCAACAACATCTGCTAGTATAATGAGAAAAGAATCATAATTTGCTTAAGAATAAGCTTACTTCTATTTTTGTCTTAGCGTTGTTTTGCCCTAGTAGTGATCATGGATGACATAAAAGAAATGCATTGAGTGATGCAGTTGAATTCTGTTAGGAGAGCAGTGCTACTTTTACAGTTAAGTTTTAAGTGTAGCATGAATTGTGATGTATGATTAAATTTTGTTTTTCCTAATTCTGGACTGTGTTTGCATTTGGTAGTTATAATGATATTTAGTTGTTATAATGACTCCAAACTCACACCTTCTGATAAGAGCTTCACGGTTTTCTATCATATGAAATTAGAACCTGAATCTAGACTTCCTAAACTAAATCTATCTGCATTTGCAAATTTTCTCTAAATCAACTGCTTTACACAGAAAACCTGGGACAAGGTTATGTTCCATTCATCTCTGCATGAGAATTCCATCTTTCTTTAACAAATTAACTCATCCAAAAGTCTGAAAGACCTCTGAAGAAAGAATACTATATAATTCTCACACATTAATCTTATTAGAGTTTTAGGTACATGATTTAAGTGGATGCAATGACAACTCATTTAAAAAAGAGGCAGCATCCACAAACTCCCTGACTATGTAGAATTCATGAAATTTGGCAGCCTCTCCATGACTCCTGGTGTTACCATGTGTTCTTATAAATGTCCAGCTCAGTGTAACTTGCATTCATGCCTAGAGTCCTAAGTGCGATTAATGGTAGTGCTAGCCATTGTATTTATTGTCATTTGTATATCTGAAATAATCTTTGATTCCCTATTCGCCTACCTTCTTCACTAGCCTTTCTCTCCTTTGAAAAATAACTATCTGAGGGTCCTTTCAAAGTGATTTCATTCCTTCCTCTTACAGATTCAATTGTTAAAGTGGGGAGAAATAACATTTTCTCTAGAAAATTATCTCTCTTCCTTTTTTGGCTCAGTTGGATGAAATAATGTGACATGAACAAGTGTGGTTTCTAGCTACCTATCGCAGAAAATGTATTCAATTACTGTTTCAGTTTTTTCTGGTATTTTCTAACATTTCAATAATTTGTCTGTGACACAAAGTACACCTATTCATTTACTAGACATATTCTTGAGAATTCCTTCAAGTGTGTGCTAGAAATATGGGGTATCTAAAAAGGGACAGACAATGACCTTGTGTGTACTGATAATTCAGTCTGCTGGCTCAGTTTTCAATCCACAGAACAATGAATTCGAATATATATTCCAGCCTTACCTAAAAATGATGCATTTATTTCTCAATATAACTCTTTCTATTCCCAATTTATAAACAAGGAAAGTTATAGACCAGAGCTTCGCTGTTGGTTTCATTGTAATAAATCTTAGAACTTCTGTTTCACACAAATTTTATGAACTCTAGTAAATAAGAAACATCTAACCTACACATAGTAGAAGAGAAAAAGTGATATTAAGTAACATGACAGATTTCACAACTAATGTAAGAAACTGATTTCTTAGTATTAAAGGTGCTCATTTGGGAACTTTTCTAAAAGCAAAGGGAAGTGAAAGACATTTTCACTAAAATACTGAGCTGACAGCCTCATAGTCTGATAGACATGGAGTTATCTTTTTTTTCTAGGTAATAGTGGGGAAAAGTTAATTCAGGGCAGCTGCATTTACATTTATGCATAGTTCTGAATATTTTTTGATGCTTTCAGGAATATTGTTATGCTTCTATTATATATATGACAACAGATTATGATTGTAACTCTTTTCATGTAAAGATGTACTGTGGTGTGCATGAATCACATGCCAAAATTACTGCTTGTGCATTGATCTGGGGGAAAAGTCAAAATTATAAAAATAAAAAAAAAAGCAAAGGACTTGAAGAACAAGATCTTAGGGAAATAAGACTGTCAAAAGGCCCTTCCTGTTTTGCCTTCTATTTTTATAGATGATTCTGACCTTTGTGGGTGTGAATACTTGAGTTCACATCTGGGATTCTTTTGAACTACTGTGACATAGAATTAACTTCATAACTAGGTGTGAGAGCTCAGACCCTCTGGCTACAGATGTACTACACAAGCAAAATCCTAACAGTCAAGTTAACAAGCTGCTCATTTTCTTCCTATACTTTATGAACACTCCTTTATCCACTTCAGTCTAAATCAGTGACAGGTAGAATCTTCTGTCAAAGGTAAGTTAATACAGGTGTGCATATGTGGACAGCTGCAATGTACAAATGCACATACGCACGCACACATATATAAAATAGGCCACCTTCAATAACTTCACAGCCATATAAACAAACCTCATTGGTATTTACAAAAATGGTGATGTATTTCACAATTTATAACCCAATGAAATGCACTTGGGAGTTTCCCCAGACTGAATTTTTTGTTCGTTTGTTTTGTTTTGATTTTCACTCTTGCAAATAGAAGGAACTGCCTGTTAAAAGGATTATAGAGGAAAGATATTTCCATAAAAGTGGGAGAAATATATACATATATGTTTTTTATGGAGTTTAAAGTTAGTTATTTTCTTTAGAAAAGGTTCTCCAGAGGATGGACTCCAACTGCACTTACATACATTGGCATCTGTTGGAAATGCCACATTCAAAATGAGGCCTCCCCGTTTCAGTAGAATGTAGAAAACTGGAGTACCAGAGAATGACTTTACAGATGGTTAAAGACAAAGCCAGAAAACAAATGGCATGAAAAGGTTATGGTCCTGTTCCACCCTGTATGCCTGAGCTTTGAGGTTTCAATGAATCTAAGATGAATTTATATATTTTTTTTCTTGTTGTGGAGGTAACCCACAGCTTGTTAATTTTTGCCTCTTCAGATAGCAGTACCATTTCTCCTATGAGGGGCTTGCCATGCTAACAAAGAAAATTCAGAATCCATACCTATTCAAATCAATACCCTTCACATTTGTCAAACTGGAATAGCTGCCCCAAACTGGAATAACTGCTCCAGAATGGAGTACACATTTGTAAGAACATTGTCAATAGGGTAATATTACTTATCCAAATGAAGACACAAGACTGAAGCAACTGCATTAATGTCTCAGAGTGGACAACACACTACCAAACAGCAAGCACCCTATTAGTCAGAGAAAAGAGATATTGAGCTATCAGATAGTCAACAGATAAAGAATCAAAGGATTAGGGTCATCCATAATCCATCAATACATATGTGATTTTAAAGGAAATGTATTGCAATTCGTTGCAAAACTGAACATGAGTAAGCCCAAGGATCATATTATGGTGTTATGTAACATAAAATCAGAATGTTCATTATTCTTTTGTTGCTACATTATGTAGTAGTGACATAAAAAGAAAATCTCATGGTACAATTTGCCTTTGACAAGATGCAGGTGGCCACAGGCATTCAAAATCCATGTGACACGGACCTCTTAAGAACTGACTTCTGTTTTTCTGTGAGAAATTGCAGCATGATTTGAGTACTGTTGTCCTAGGGTTTCTGCAGGGAAGAAAAAAAGCTGATTTATAGCTCTCAGATTTTTTCCTAGTGATGAGTTTTCTAACCAGATTCTATAGACTGTGCATCTCCCAGAAATTAATACTGGACACAGCATACTAATATTCTCAGACAAAATATTTCACTGCTATTCTGCTGAAGTGTACTTTGTCCTCTTGATTTCTAAAACTGTTAAAATGAGGATTAAAACTATCACATTTGGTAAATAATTTCCTATTTCACTGGATATTTTCATTTCGAGAACCTTCAATTTTAGATAAATGCACTGATTATGACTTAAATGTCAATTATAAGGAGTCTTGCAAGCATAAGAAAACAGCATTTTACACTATGTTTGATACAAGCATTAACAGAAGAAGAATATCACAAATCAAATCAGTGACCTTCCTCCAATGTATAATAAAGAAATCAAAAGTGCTTTCAGACTCAAATGGCCAAAAGAAAATCAACAAGCAATTACTGCAAACATCCCAGTAGTTGCATGACTCAGTGATTCACTCAGATTCAGGCCAAAGAGTTACACAAAAAAGCCCATCTGCTTCAAAGTATCATGTAAATTTAAATTACAGTTTTGCTACTATAAGAAGCAGCTTTCAGTGATGCTGAGCAGATAACAGTGTGAAATGGTACTGATAGCCAAGAGAAAGAGATTAAAATGTGGAAAATTTAAGATAAGGAATTGCAAGTTTTTAGTTACATAGATTTGCAAGACCATATTGTAAAATGAGGCAGTTAAAAAAGAAAAGGCAACACATGAAAGGAAAATGATAATTATTTTTGAAGGTGACAGGAAACAAAATTAAATGACTGCATTGAGGATTGAAGTGGTGAAAAGAATTGAGAAAGTTCAAAGCAATAGATTCAGTGGTAAATTTAGCATCATACCTAAAATAAAGTTTATGAAATAAAGCTTTGAAACAGACAAAGCTGTAGCTGTATCTAAACTATAACTTGAGTGGTAAATGGAGTATAGCAGAGAAATTTTCTGCAAGTTTTAACTCCAGGGGCAAGCAGTACTTTTCTATACCATGTTTCAGACTCTCACTCATGACTATTTTTTCCTTTGGAATAACACTCTACTTCTATGGTAGTTTGTGATTTCCTAGCAAATTTAAATACTATGTTGAACTCAATTTCCCTGTATCACAAAATTTCCATTTCTCATCTTGGCTTTGGTCCAAACTAATGTTTGTTCACTTTAAGACTATGTTGTATAATGTTGTAAAATTTATGTTTTTTACATAGTCTTCTATATAGTTCATTATACATATATTTCACAGGCTGTTTTTACTTGTCATTACTGGTCTAGTCTTGTACAGATGTGGGATCTTCAATCCTTTTTATTTTATTTATTTATTTTGCATATCTGAGTACCTGGCATCTGCAAATCAAATAGTCAACCCTAACTTTTGATGTATTTAGGTATTTAACTGTCATTAAATTCTAATATTAATAAGAATGTAGGAATGTTTGTCATCATTTGTGAAAAAAAAACAATAGCAGCTGCTATTAACATTGAAAAATAAAAAAAGAAAAAATTGATGTTCAAATATATTTCTTATTTTAAAGAGCAACGTGGTGTAGTATGTATGTTATTATTAAAAAGAGTTATATTTTAATGTATGCTTTTGAATTGGTAAAGATTAATTCAGCTCTAAGAACCAAGGTCTAAAATAGTGACACTGGTAATGGTACTCTACGTTGTCTGACAAGGAGAAATTATGTACAAAGGGTAGTAAATTCCTAACAGGAAGCTTTTTCTCTACTTGATGGAACAACTTCTCATATTATAATTCCCAGAAATTTTGTTCCACCATTATTTTTTTTTAATAGTATCCTTACTGTTCTGTAATTGTAAAGTAAAAGACCAGAACAAAGGCATTTTCATGTCTCAGATTCTTTATCTGTATTCAGTATTCATGATTCCTTCTTTGCTTATAGTAAGGGTGTAGATAAGCACTAAATGAGACATAAACCCTAATCTGGTTACATATAATTTAGAACATTCACTAGCTTTTAATATAAAAGAATGTATGTCTAACAGGCTAACAGTAAATGACATAAATGAAATTCATATTCCCTCTTGCCTACAGCATAAAACAACTAAAGATTGCTGTAAAGCTATAAAATACAGCATACTAAAATAAAAAGGAGCTCAATACTTTCAATATCTGTAGAACTGTCTTCACATCCTGGTCCCTGGTCTCTTCCAAAACTCATTTTATACTACACCTGTTCAGTTTACCCATTGAGGAGATCTGGTACTGGGAAAGAGAAGAATGAAAGATGGGGAAATTTTGGAAGCAGTTTTTTACCTTGCCCTCTGATTTCCTGGTCCCTATACTCACTTGAAGGGTGACATCTTTCCATCTGATGAATTCAAGGGCAATGTATACACTAGGGGGAAACATAGCTCATAGAAAGAGGTGTAGTCCTTTCACACCCTTATTTGTCTGAGATGTAATTGAAGCCTAAAACTGCCTGTCATACTGCACATCGGTGTATTTTTTCATTTTTTCATTTTCTCTGACTAATGTGCAGAGACTGTTGTGTTCTGGATATCAGCCCAGATAAAACTGGGTAGGGCTTTTTCAATTTGTAGTTGTAGAATAGAAGATCACTCGAGTAATGCTTGAAGTAAAAAGCAACTTTTTTTAATTCCCTTTTCTAGGTGTATTGACTTTCCACCAAAAGCTACTCTTAATTGAGAAACACCTGCTGAAGCAGTCACATCCTTCTCTGATGTGTGTTTTTCTAGTACACAAGCAGAATTTCTTGAGAAAACCTATGAGCAAGTTATTGGTATTGCTTTCCTCTGCTTTGAAAATAGAAGCAATGTCTATTTTCTCTTCAAGATGCAGGAATAATAGAGCAGAAATCTCTGTTGCATTACATGTTCAGATTGTTCTTTCAGGAATTTTTTATAGGTATAAATGAAGATCCTACCTGCTGACAGTTAGGAGGAACTTGCTGTAATATTTGTGTAGATCTGTGAAAATAAAACAGAGTGGAGCTTCAAACTTCTCTCCCAATATGTTACATTTAAAAATATATTGTTTGGGGATGTAGTTTTTACCTCAGTTCTCTTCTGTAGTCCAGGATTTCTGCAACAAGATCAGATTCAACTCTGCGGATATTTTGCCTTAGAGGATCTAGTGAATGAGCTAGAATCTGCAATGTGCACTCTGTTATCTCACTATCTTTGACTGCTTATTTTTGTATTTTTAATCAGGTAGATTTTACTTTAGCAGCGTGTTTTCAAGTATATCTTGAATGTCTAGGAAGCAATAAAAATAATCTATGGCATTGTGTTCTGTCTTCTTCACCTTGCCATTATCAATCACTGTGAACTTCACTGACCAACTGAAATTTATTAGAAATTTAAAATTTGCAATTTATTTTCTTTGCAAAACATTACAATGACAATAACCTCTGACAAACCATTCCTGAAATTAAGGGAACTTCAGCATAACTCATTTTTATTTACAAAACTGATTTGATATGTGCTCAAATTGATGTTAGACTTAAAACAATCCATAAAGAGTAGAGTAAGAGATCTTCTTGGGTTAACATTTTGTCTAGAGTTTAAAAGACCATACTGTGTGTTCAGCTTGTAAATATAATGTAGTCAAGAATACCAGGAACCAAAGCAAGGATACTCTCATGATCTGAAATTATTACAACAGTGACAGATTTGAAAAGAGCTAGTTCTACTATGGCCATGATTTCATTTTATTACTCTAAGAAAATTTGAAAATAAATAGCATCTAATACAAAATCAGTGTGTTCTGCAGTAGGATAGGAGTATACCCATATCCAAATGTATGGTGTGCAGAGCTTATCCCTTCATTCTGATCAGAATTTGTCAATTCAGTCAGAGATTCTTGCTGGTATTTGCTGCAGGTGTTTTCCTGGTGAGAGTCCAGGTCACAGTGCAATAATCCGTGCAGCTACAGTTCTGAACAATTATCTCAGTGAATATAATTTTGAAATCTCTGTATTAAGTCCTGCATAATGTGTGATTACGCATCCTTCAGGTTTGCTTTTGAAATTTTAGAGTGTTGCATCTTGCAATTGCTCTGCTGAAATTCTTCCTTTTGGCTAAAACAGAGTTAACAACAGCCCCTGAAAGTCACCATAAGATCTGTTATGTTTGCAGATAGACCTGTAGAGCATACAGCTTGAGTGCTGTATACTGGCTGTCAGGTTGCCTGTCTCTCATGTGGTAAAAGTTAAAACTGAGACCTTGTGATATGAAGTGAAGAATATATTCAAAGCGATTGGTGTAAGTAGAGATGCATCCTGCAGGCTGAAGTTCAGTGCCAAGAAAAAGTGGAGTTATTGAAGGTACAATAAAACCAAGTGTATTAAGTTGCTCAGATCTGCCAGGTAATCTCTTCCTGTTTGGAGGAGTCAAGCAGTTCAGTCAAAGATTTTCTTAATTGTGACAACAGGGAGATCCAGAATAGCCTGTCTTTGTATAGTGTGATTTGCAAGCTGGAATTAAATTATACAGAGATGCATGAGATAGCCTGAAAGGCACATGTGAGACTTCGTATTTTCAGGTGCTTTTGATGTCAGTGAATGTATCTGTGGTCAGGTATAAATATACGTGAGTATGTATATAAACACATTATGCTCTAATGAATATTTTATATATCTATATGTATATTATATATGCACATGTCTATGCATCAGTTAGAAAATTGGAGATTACTGTTATGACAGTAGGCTGTCACCTTCCTTATCTTTCCTTCCTCATTGTTGATACCTTATGCTCCTTGTCTCTTCTCCAGAAGTAAAGGGGATGATCCTATCTACTCTTGACGTAGTACGTCTTCTTTGTAAAACAAAACCTTGCTCTGGTTTCACTAGGCATCTTTCCTGCTTACTCTGCAGGATCATTCTGGTTTCATTAGATATCAGAACTATTTTAGT
This sequence comes from Odontophorus gujanensis, assembly GCA_013399175.1. Classification (NCBI taxonomy): domain Eukaryota; kingdom Metazoa; phylum Chordata; class Aves; order Galliformes; family Odontophoridae; genus Odontophorus; species Odontophorus gujanensis. Next base: position 92,641 of record VXAB01004299.1, on the reverse strand, counting down.
TTTACCAGACATCTTCCTTGCTGGCTATGTATCCTTAGCAATTTCTTTGCATATCTTACTATTTAAAAATATTTTTTCTGCACACTGGTTCTGCAATTACATCACAAATCTCCATTTTCCCCTCTCTATCTATGCACTGGTTCCATATTTATGTTTAGCAGTGTTACAAAAGTCTATTAGTATTCTTGCAGTGTTGCAAAATTTTTATTATTAGTCACAGATCACCCTGCTTTGGTGTGCTTATGTCTGGGTTTGAGACAAACATATTTATTATAACTTACTCTGTTTCCTACTTTATGGCTGCAACAGGTTTCTGCTTTGGTTAAATTTTTTCAAAAGGATCTCTACATTATATAAAATTTAAGGTTCTGTATTAGAGATGCAGGAAGCCCTGCAAGATCAGCATGGACAAGATATTTGCTTATGACTAGTTTTAAATGTCAATGAACCAGACTTTGTTTATTTTGTCTTAATTTAACCTTTATTTTACTTTCTGTGAGAACAAATATAATGGTACTATATCAGCAGGCAAGAATCATAAATGAAACCAGTCACACATGAGTGATATTTACTTCTGTAGCTTCAGGGGGTTGGTCTGAATATAGAACAAGATATAGACAGTTTAAGTTCTGATAAGGAAATTCAGTTCAAGGACTTAAAAATAAGTATAGTAAAAGTTACTACACATCCAAAGAAACAAGAAGAAAAATGTCTTGTTTGCAACCTCATTTTTTTTTTAAACAAAATAGTTAAAGAATTTTAAAGATTTTAGTTTGGATTTGAATACCTGGAATGCAAGCTGAATTTGAATTACTGGTTACGATTCCTTGCTCCTCACTGTATAATGTTCAGAACCAAAATATACTTAAATACTTTTATATTTAACACAGTACTGCCAAAATAAGCATGCACTTCCAGAAGTAGTATTCTCAGTGATAGATTAGGTATTTATAGTTTATATAGAGTTAGAAAAAGAGGTCATATGCCCAAGATTGTGACAAATCATGCTAACATAGAAGGCAAATGCCAACAGGACTGCAAAGAAGAGAGAGGCAACACTGCCCAGTCTAATGCCCTTAATTGGAGCTGTAGCTTGGCATATGGCTTGG
>VXAB01004299.1:31333-91394 GCA_013399175.1 Odontophorus gujanensis | reverse complement strand
GAGGGAATGGCCACAAGTTGCGCCAAGGAAGATTTAGATTAGATTTGAGGAAAAACTTTTTCTCTGAAAGAGTGGTCAGGCACTGGAATGGCCTGCCTAGGGAGGTGGTTGAGGCACCATCCCTAGCGCTGTTCAAGAAGCGTTTAGATGAGGTGCCAAGGGATTTGATTTAGTAGTTTAGTGGGTAGGGATGGTGAAAGGAGGGTGGTTGGACTAGATGATCTTGTAGGTCCTTTCCAACCTAATGCATCTATGAATCTATGAATCTATGAATCTATATCTGTGGAAGTGATGTTCAGAATCTGACCCTGTTTTGCAACCTGAGACGACTAAAGAAAGACTGGTGCATGTAGCCCTTGCCTTTTGCGAGAAGCCTGGACTAGTGCACTCACTGAACACCACTGAAGAAAACACAGACTTCTGGCTCTGTTTTACTCCACAGTGATCTAGGACAATGGCTTAACCATCAGTTAATGACTGGGATGGTGAGAAAGGGAAGAAAAGGATAAATGCCGCGGTCAAAGGCAGCCAGGTATGCTAGGGTCTAGATGAACAATCTAGATAAAGTATGAGCTAAAGAGCAGTTTGTGTCTTCAGTTTGGTAAAACTAAGGCTGAGAGACAAGACATAGTATAGCTTCTGTCATTTTCTTGAGTTTCTGGTTTCTAGAATTAATTCTGGTATTCATCTAATTATTATAATACGTACATAATACATAATACATAAACGATTTGAGATTGTTGAAGTTCAGTGGAGGTTTTTGCCTACTTGGAAACGTAGGAAGAGTGAATAACAAACCTAACGATCTTCAGTTTCTAATGCCAAAAACTTTACAGTAAAAATTAAACAAAACAAATAAATATAAGCAATTTAGTGCATGACAGGTGCTTTGATGTAAGCACATTTTAGCCTCACAAGAGTTATCAACAAATAACTCTACTTTGAATACTGAAAAATCTTTCAGACACTATAGAACACTGCTGTGATTAAGACATATGCGAGGTGGCATATCTGAATTAAGCACAATGACCTATGCATGAATGTTGCTTCAGGGCTTCAAGGGTGAGGTTGGTTTTCCTTCAATTGTTGACGAATGCAGGATAGAGACATGATTGTCTCCACCCTCTCAGTGAACCACCTAGAAACAGCATCATATCTGCTTCAGCTTGTTCCTGTTCATATGCCAGTACATACTTAACCTTGATGAAAATTCACTCAGTTTTGGTGTGGATGAATTATAAGTTTCTCCGTTATCAACTCAAGATGTGAAACACCCTGTGTTTTGGTGCACAGGCAGGTAGTAAGAAAGTAGTAGCCTAAATGCTCTGATTTTTTTCCTCATACACTAATAAACTTCTGCTGTAAATTTTATTTTTTTTTAAAGGGAAGAATGATTGAAAAGAATAATACAGAGCTCATTACTGCAAGAAAAACTATGCAGAGACAGCTTGTAAACTAAAACTAGTATTATGCCACTGTACTTAGCCCACAGTGTTTTCCACAAAAGGCATATAATTTTTAAATTCTAAAGAAAAATTGGAAAAAAGAAAAGTATCTTTTCCCTGATGTATCTTTTCCTTAATTCAAATTCCACACTGAGGAAATTTGGTAATGGTTTTTAAAGCCTCATAGTTTAGCTAAAGTCTCAGGAGAGAAAGTTCAGCAACTCTGTTCAGCTCAGATAAGGACTATCAAGTCCAACTTCTTACATAAACCTGATTAAGATGTTTCAGGCATTTGGAAATCTCCACTGTGCCTTCACCACCTCCTGTTTCTTTTTTCTCTCTGACATCTGAGCTAGCTTCTGGCACAGTGCAGCCCTCCCTCCTTCCTTTCTCCTGACCAGACACTGCCCACAACCCCAGTAATTCACAGTCATTTCTTGCCCATGACAGACTGTTCTCTAAAGAACCTTTCTTTGTAAAAAAGTTTTAGGTTCTCATGGGCTAGAACATCTTCTGCAGTGGTCTGTATGTTCACATTCAGATTTCTTTAAAGACTGAAGATTCTCTGAATTTGAGTGCATCAAACTTTTTGCTTAACACTGCATGGAATATAGCCATTCTAAACCACATATGATTCTTGTATTTTCTTCCTTTGAGATGACAGCTTGGGCAGCATCTCTCAAAATCAGCAAATAGTTTAAAATTAGTACTTCCAAAATGTACCAACTGCCAGTTTTTCCTGTGAGTACTGTTTGTGGTTACTGATGAATTTGTAACTTGAGAAGTCCTTTCTTAATGTTTCATGGTTTTATCTGTTCTACCTGACATACATAAACTTCTGTGTTTCCAGTGTGTTTCCAATATAGCCTTGCTATACTATTTTACAATTTCTTGATTAATTTACTGAATAATGCTTAGTCCTAGAACCATCTGCACTACTACCATCTTTTCCATCTCACTCCTGTCTGTTTCTTCTCTTACTGAACATAAGGAGGAGTGACGTTAAAAAAAGCTATCAGCTCAGTTCTTTAGCAAACATCTCAGCTTTCCAAAATTCTGGTATAGAACTCATGAGCCAAGTCATGCTACAGAAAAACTTTGTGTCAATAGCTTGTGTACGCATACCACAGATTGAGTGCAGTCCTGCAACTTAGTCATTCCTACTGAACAAACTGCTTTCAGTGCAGAGCCCTAACATACAGTTAAAGCAGCATGCTTGGTTGCTCTCTCTCTCTCTCTCTTACTCACTCTTCCCTTATCTCTCTGTCTGGGATCTCTTGTGAAAGATAAAAATACCAGCTGTTTCTAGCACACGGGTCATACATCAAAAGAAGGTGTGCTGCCAGAATGTGATATACATATACAAACACCACAGGGAGAAAAGGGACATAAGATTCATTGAAGTTAATGAATCAGCCAGATTTTCTCTGGACACATTTTTTTGTTATTAACCATTGACTTTCCTTTCTAATGTATATGAAACTTTCATAGTTGCTGCCAGAAAAATATGCTGTGCTTTAAAAAGGCACACACACACACACACACACACACACAAACACACACAAGCACACATGCACACACGCACACACGCACACACGCACACACAAAAACCAAAAATAAACAAACAAACAAAAAAAACAAACATGAATTTAGGGATTTAGGGTCAGTTTTCTATTGCATTTCTAAATGAAAAAATAATTATTAATAATAATGACAACAAAAACAATAATTATTAAAAACAAAAGCAAACAAACAACCAAAAAAAACAGTATCAGAATTTGGGTTCCATATTTGAAGAAGAGACTGAGTGTAAAAATTAGTTCTTCGCAGTGGTACATGGGTCAAATAAGAAGATAAATAAAAGATTCTACCAGTAATTACTTCAAAAATGAGACTGTGCATGAAAAAGAGGTATCAGTGTATGAAAAATATACCTGTCAAATCCATTGTTATATGTGGATTTGACACCAGCCTTGCATAAAAGCATTTTTGATTGATGGTGCTACTTAGGAATACGGAAAAAAGGAATTAAACATTCAGTACCTCTTTATTAATTGTCACACACTTGCTTGAGTGTTTATGTCTTTAGCTTTATATTTCCTTTATTTGTAGATTTAAAAAAATACTTTCAAACAACTCAATTTTTCACATATTTATTCATAGAAATTAATCCATTTACTTTAGATAGTGGTTATCAAGATATTAAACACAGGATGTACAATCAGAAAAAAAGATTAAGATGTAAGAGAAACATTTCAAAACAAAAGTGGTCAATTTTATTTCCACAGCTAGGAAAATGCAAATATAAGCATAAGTAATAAGATGTTGTCATGGTTTTATGATTTTTGTTACTGGTATTCCANCCTGCCCGTAAACCGTTGGCAGATGTCTAAAAGTATGCAAAACATCTTGATAAATCTTTATTTGGACATTTAGACATCTGTAAATCAGAATTCTCAGTTGAAGCCCCTAAATGAAATAATTACATCTATAACTCTCATGTGCAAATGTGTACATGAAATACTGTGGAAAAAGTCAAGGAAATCTGACTTTGAAATGTAAACTAAGGTTAGTGTTGTTCAACCCAAACAGGCAGCCCAGCACCACATGCTCCCCAGGTAGAATCAGGAAAAGAATCAGAAAGGTAAGAGTGTGGAATTCATGGATTTGAGTGAGTCAAAGACAGTTTATTTGGTAAAGCAAAATCTGCGCATGCACACAAAGCAGAACAGAATCTGTTCACTAATTCCCATCATCAGGTAGATGCTCAGCCACTCCCGAGAAAGAAGGTCCCATCACATGCAATAGTAAAAAAGACAAATGTCATCACTCAAAATGTCCCCCTCTTCCTTATTCTTTACCATAGCTTTTATTGCTCAGCACGATGCCACATGAAATAGTATCCCTTTGGGCAGTCTGGGTCAGTTGTTGCGGCTGCGTCTACTCCCTGGTGCACACCCACGTCCTCATTAGCTCCTCATGTGAGAAGCAGAAAAGTCCTTGGCTTTCTGCAAGCACTGCTCTGCAACAACTAGAACATCACTGCTATTTTTATCAAAAATCCAAAATACAGTACCATACTAGATACTAGGAAGAAAATAAATTCCATTCTAGCCATAATCATGACAATTAGAAAGAAAGTTATATTATGATTGAACTATATTCACTTTTGCAATATTAGGACATTTGCTTAACTTCACATTTCCTTTGGTCTCCTTGGTGAGATGAAAAATGATCACCTCGTTTAACCTAACAGTCATGCACTGGTGTAAAGATATTCTGAATCTCAAGAACATCAGTACTGATGTTGAATTCCTATAAGCAGATGTCTGTGCAAAACCATACCTTGTTTCCTCCCCCTGAAATAAAAATTTAACACTTAAGTGAAGTCCCGTTGTTTTTTTCTGGCAGATTTCACCAACTGACTTCAATTTCTGCTGGAATGGTAATATAAATACAGAATATAGCAGTGTTTGTATCAAAGTCTCTTAGTCAATTTACACCTATTGATGTTACTTTTATTGTGTAAATATGACCCCGGTCAAAAAAGATCTGTCATTTTACAACTAACTGAGTTAAGATGCTGAGAATTGAGATATTTAACTAAACAATGATATCAGTAATACTGCTGGTGTTCAGTCCTGTAAGAAAAGGATAAAATGAGTCACAGTGTAAAAACATTACAATACATCTGTTTGGAATTAAAACTAAGTTTTCTCTCAATTTTGGAAGTCTGAGTATACTGAATGTTTTTCTGGTATGGGCATTCTTCTATCTGTTTCAATTACACTGGACAGAAGAAGAAGATGACTAAACTGGATTGCAGAAACATTGAGATTCAAAACATTTATTTTTTTTTTAACAAGAGTGTAGCTCTTAACCAGAAAGCCAAGTGATCTTAACTAAGAAGTTAATTAAATTAGGTAAGAATTCCTTGAAAGGAAGAGAATAAAATCTCTGCAAGGAAAGGAGGGATGATTCATATTTCTTGCTTCTGAATACTTCATGTAGACATTTGAATTAGCCATGTAGCTTTCCTACATTTGTTTCTCTGGCTAGTACAGATTGTGTTTTGGCGAACCTAATTTAAAGTGGGAGACTAAAAGTTTATTTACTGTCTGATTAATGTGGACTCTAGACCTGAAGAATGGATTCTTGGGGCGAGCTTGGAGAAATAAGCTTAATCCTCAGCCTACTGAAATCTATGATTTCTATATATCTATATGATATATATCCTGGCTTTATCTGGGATAGAGTTAATTTTCTTCCTAGTAACTGGTACAATTCTGTGTTTTGGATTTAGGATGAGAACAATGCTGATATCACACCTACGCTTTAGTTGTTGGTATGTGCACTAAGACAAGGACTTTTCCATTTGTGCTGCCCTACCTGCACAGAGGCCAGAAATTTGTTAGTTTATTTGCCTACTGCGTCTTCCCTTGAGAGCTTATAATGATAACACTACAGAAAGTGAAGTTCCAAGTACAGAGATTTTACTTTTTGTCTGATGGTATGTTGATCAGTTATGGACAAATAATTTATATTAAAATAATGCAGTTTATTTTCTCCTAATAAATATATATATTCCTGACAAAAGAAATTTCTGACATTGTATTCCAAGGATATGGAAAATCTGATTTGTAGTACTGATTGAAATTTAAAAGTTGGTTCTTCTAAAGTCCTGAGTGGAACTTAACATTCTGGGATTTAAAAGTTCCCATTCCAGTATAGTATTTAAAAGTATTCTTTAGTATTTTCTCTGCTTTTTGCTAACTATATATGTAGCATATTGAAAAATTTGAAAATAGGATCTAAGAGAATGGCAAGGCCCTGCATTAGAGGAGGGTCATGTTGGATACTGGGAAAAGCTTCTTCACCAAGAGGAGATCAAGCACTGTAACAGGCTCCTCTGGGTAATTATCATGGTACCAAGCTTATCTGAATTCAAGAAGAATTTAGAGAATGCTCATAGACATAGTGTTTGATTTTCATATGGCACTGTATGGAGCCAGGAGTTGGACTTGATGATCCTTATGTGTCCCTTCAAACTCAGAGTAAAATGTGATTTTGATTGCTCAGTGCCTAATGAGGGCTCCAAAAGCATATACCTTAAAACTGACTGCCTAAATGTTATACACTACAATCTTTAGGTATGTATTGGGTGCAATCTGAGTTTTAACTCATCGAGCAGCATAACATTCTGGGATGCACTCTTGACCTAAGTTATAATCCACTCTCTGAGTTTTGGGAGTGAGTCATTTTACTTGATAGATTTTAGAGATATTTCCAAGATACACTTTGTTCAACTGTTGTTTTTTTAAAAAAAAAATTTTATTCTTTTTATTACTATTGTTCAGCACAACTCTGATCTTTATTAGACCGTTTTGTAAAATTGTCTGCCTGAATTCCCTTGCCCTTAACAAAAAACTGCCTTCTTAAAATATTTTTCCAGATAATGCATCTTCTCCCTGCTGTGCTGTATTGAATTGCATTTTTTGATTTACTAATGGTGTACATTAATTCAAAAGCTCTCTTTGGTGTTAGTGACTGGAATAAAGCAGCGCACCAGCTGAGACACATCACTGTATGTATACATATATATATTTCTAACCCAGAATCTAAATCAATAAGGAGGCATTAGAAATAAAGATGATGATTATGTAACTTAGCACTGTGCCATGAGAAAAATAATGCTCTTAAAGACATTTATTCTGATGCCAATCTATAATCAGATGATGACTGTTTATTACAAACAGTACCTGATTATTCACTGTGAAGAAAGTGCCTAAACAGATGGGGCTTACAGATATGAACAACTGGAATTTGTCTCAAAGTGAGAATTTTAGCCTTTAATTAGCCCTAATTCACATATCTGAATAATTCTGATATCAAATGCTGAAAAGCATTTGAACTGGACAACAGGAGTTCTGCTTTTTCATTCCTTGTTCAAGTTGGAAAGAAAATGCTATTGGCTACACAGGTCTGACATTTACTGTATGGATTGGTGCCATGGAAATGTCATGGTAGGTCTGCATCTCAGGCTCTTTTTTAAGGTATATGTGCTAAGGCTCAGCAGTTTTCTTCATGAAGAGCCTTTCCAGGGGATGAGAATGGTTTGCTCTGATGGGCAGGAAACACAGCAGGTATGGCAACAGGCTGACTTGGCTCACCAGGAACCTCCTGACTAAGCTCAGACACAAAAAGGAAGCATAAAGATGATGAAAGAGAGAATAAGCTATCCAGAAAAAATATAGGAATATTGTCTGGGAGTGTGGTTATTAGAATTTGGAAACCACAGCTCAGCTAAGCATGACACTGATTGGTTAATGAAATGCATTACAAAAAAGTTTCCTACAGGTATGTTGGCAACAAATGTCTAGATGTACTGCAGAATAAAACAAGGACAAGTTTAAGGTTTTCATATTCTTTTAATCCCTTGCTCTAGCATACTTGTAGACAAGCTGGACAGATAAGGACTTTGAATGGCTTACAAGTTAGATGGAAAAATAATCTATAAAGCTGTGTTTGAAGTCTCACTGGTAGCCTATACAGTAATATTTTTTGTGGTTGATATTGTTTATTTTTGTTGATCTGGATGATGGGATGCAGCACAGTCTTTGCCAGATCAGTGACAATTTCAGACATGGATGTGAGTTTGCAGTTGTTATACTGAATAGCAGGGCTACCATTCAAAGAGATCTTGATGGGCCAAATAGATTTGTGGATGGAAACTTGTGAAGTCCAACAAAGACAACTTAAGAGTTCTCATCTGGAATGGCATAACGCCATATACCAGTAAAGGCCATGAGGTGACTCAAAAGAAAGCATCCCTGCAGAAAGAAGACATGGATGTCTTAGTGCTTGGCAAGGTGAACCTGAGCCAGCCATCTTACTAATGTCTTACTAATGTCTGCATTGGTAAGAAATTGACAGACATTGGGCGCTTGGAAGTCAACTGGACAAGTTCACCTGCAGCAGCTGCACTGACTTTGCAATTGACCCTGATTTAAAAAGGCAGTAGGAGCAGATGACCTCCAGAGATCTCCTGCAACCTAAATTACTCAATGATTTTAAGACATCACTCCTTATTCTCACTCGTACTGAATGAATCTCTTGAAGATGTTTTGTTCTTTTACATAAATATGGCAAATATAGCATAGGAAACATAACTGAAATGGATTTATACTTGAAATGTTTCAATACTGGGATTTTCTCTGTCCTGACAATAACACTGTTTTCTGCCTGATCTGAAGCAACTTTTCATCAGTCAGCTTTGAAATCAGTTTACAGACAGTTCTCAAAGATCTATCGGCCTATAGATGGGATCGGAATAGTTCATAAGGAGACAAGAGACCCACATCTTTGTCAAGAGCTGCTTTTGCATCTTAAAATATCAGTCATTTCATAAAAAGCATTATTAAAGAAAAGCTTTTCTGAAGCACAGGCTTGAAAAACTCAAATATGTCTCAAGTAATAGCCTGTCAGTGTACAGACGTGTATTGTTCCTTTGGACATAGCTGAGTCTTAACTATTTTCTTCTGCAATTTCTGGATTTATGCTTGTTCTTCATTTTGATTTCTCTTCATTCTGTTTCAAAGAGCTAACTATTCCCTGACTTTATGTAGGTGCAATAGCTTCGCCATAAGTTCTTGATTTGCTGCAGAAGCCAGATAACATCATTAACTCAGAATAATCCAAGGATCTACATAATCCTCAGTCTAAAAATATCTTATTTTAGAGTAAATTTCTGGATATAATTGTTGTAATTACATTCAATCTTCAATAAATGAATGCATTAATTAATTATATATTATATTTAAAGTTGTATGGGGATTTTTTACCCAGAATGGTTAACCATACTGACCCAGAAATTACAACATTGCAAGTCAGAGAAAATAGCATTTTTAATACAGTTTTGTCTGTTCTGCATAATAACCATAATTGAGGATGTAAAATATGAGTGATAAGCTGAACTCATATTCTTAATTAGAAAGTAAAGGAATCTGCTAAATCTCATAAAGTTTAAGAGTCGCTGTATCAACCTATATTTTACTTAGCTATCAGTATTAAGAAAGCCAATCTTTTCAAGGAAAAACACTTTTTTATGATGCATGGGACACATCATGGCTCGGAAATCTGTTTCAACATGCTTTACCCTTGAAGATTTTGCAGGTGTCTTTGATAGGAAAACACTGAGTAGATTTAACTTTGCTTTTGCAAGAAAACATTAGGTGTTTATGATGTAAATGAATACATTAGTACTGTTGCTCCCTTGTAATGTAAGTAAAGATGCAACCATAAAGCAAATCTATTTTATTAAAAGAACTGATTGCACAATGGTACACTACATGATAACAGACTTCTTTGACTTTATGCTTGAATAAATACAAATTAGATGGTAACACTTTATTTTAATGATACACTGATTAATACTAAATTACAATAAAATCTTCTTGAAAGTGCATACGACATTTCCATTAATAGCAATTGAATTTGTTATTATTACTGTTATTATAATGAACACCAAATCAAATGACTAGTGATAGAATACTTAAATTATATTACTTGGTTCTTCAGGAAAAATAAAATTTTAGCTGTTAAACTTACCCCATTCCCAGACCCAGGATCATTACTGTATGAATTATTATGCCTAAATAACAACTAATATTAAAAACAAAATGTTGTACAATCATGACATCTTTTAATTCTTAATTTTCTTGTAATCATAGAGTGACTTGGTTTGGAAGGGATCTTAGAGACTATCTAGCTCCAACCCCTTTCCTGCGGATAGGGCTGCCACCCATCAGATCAGGCTGCCCAGGACCCCATCCAACCTGGTCTTGAGCACCTCCATGGAGGGGGCACCTACAGTTTTTTCTGAGCAATCTGATCCAGTGGCTCACCACTCTGACTGAAACTAATTCCCCTAAAATCTAATCTTAATCCCCCTTCAAAATTTAAACCATTCACCCTTGTTCTAACACTATCAGTCTGTAATAATTCAGTCTTTATCACCAGGAAGAGAAGAGGGGGCCTGGTTCATGCTCAGCTTTTTGACCACCAGCACTCCCCAAGCCCTTCTCTTCAGGGCTGCTCTCAAGGGTTCTTAATCCACTGTGTACTCATACTTGGGACTGCCCCAAACCAGATGCAGCACCCTGTGCTTTGCCTTGTTGAATTTGATTATATTCACATGGGCTCAGTTTTCAAGCTTGTCCATGTCAAAGTCCTGAGCCACAGGAAAACAAATTTTTGGGTTTCAAGAATAGGAATCCTGCATGATACCACAAAAAACAGTGGGGCAATTAATTTTTAATTGATTTTTAAGAGGTCACTCAATTTTATCAACACAATCTCAATAATTAATGAATTAAGATAATTATGATGAATTCTTTAAGATATTTTAGCAAAATACAACTTGAGTGGTGAAATACCAGACAAGAAGCAGTGTCTGTTTCAATTCTTAATTTTTTTTCAAAGACTTCTATACAGTTGTGCATTTAGTTCTTAGAAATAGCTCATATTAAAAATCTCTTTGGGTTATTGTCTTGATGTGCAGTTTTATTAATGATCCTTTTGGTTTTCCTTGGATATATTCTGGATGTTGTTGTCATGATTTAGAAGTTCACTCATTATGCTTTTTGTTTCCTTTTCGCTACTTCAGTATTCCATTGCAGATTTAATTCGAGCAGTTTTAGATATTTAGAATAGGATTCAATCCCATCCCATAACTCCTTATACAAATCACACAGAAACAGGTCATTTTTCAAGTGTGTTTTTTACAGTGGAAAACTAAATACAGGATGGTGTTGCAACATGTTAACATGCATATGCCACAATGTTTATGTGAAGTTACTGAGTCAAGAAGCATTTGGGTTGCTATAGTCATTACAGTAAAATAAGAGGCAGCTTTTGTTCTGAAGCTCAGGTTTTGAGAACTGTCTTGACAAACTCACTTAATTCACTGTGTAAACTGATATATTCCACAAATAGGGACTTCTTTCTCTGATCTTTTAAAATTAAGGCTTATATACATCCCCTCAAGCCTCAGAAAAATGCTCTTTTAATGATCCGCAATATGAGGATCATGCTCAGAGGCTCTTTATGGGAACTTTTTGGAGTGTTTTATTCAGATGGCATTTATCCAGTTATTTGAATGTGAAATTCAGACTAAACAAACTGGTGAATGACTTTCATTCATTCAGATGCAAAAGAATTTCAAAAGCCCATTTCATGAATTAGACAGTAGGGAACACACAGCAGTTTGCCACTTGCCCAAAACGCAACGCTTCTTTTCTAAGGTTCTCAGCAGGGACAAGTTTTGCTTTAAAAAACTGTAAAAAAATATATATATCCCTGCAGCCAAAGCACATCAGAGATTACTTGCACTAACTGCAGTCCTTTCATATTCTATGAAGCTGTGGGAAAATGTGTTCATCACACCACTGTACTATCTACAGAGATTTCATTTGGAAAGAATCCCGTTGAGATAGTATGTTGTTTTCTTTCTTTAATAGCTGCACTAGTCAGAGAAAAGTGATGTCTGTTCAGCACTACTCATCAGGAGAAGGTGAGTTTGATCTGAAGGGTCAGAGTTCTCCAAGGAAGTTAGAGAATTTATCATACATCTATTTAAACTTCTTACCAGAGGAGAAGTTTTGTCTTTAGCTTAACTGACATGATTTTTTCAATTTACTAAATGTATAAACCATTTTTGCTTGCCACTGAGATGCTAAATTGAAAGCTATTATAGAGAAAATAAAATAGAGAGTTCTCAGGCAAAAAAGAAATAAAATAAATTTTTTAGAATAAACAACTAAAATGAATCCATACATTCCTAAATCTAATAATAAGTGCACATCATATTCATTTGCAGTGGAAACAACAACATACTGTCTATCCCTCATCCTCCAAAGAGAGGACTGTTGCATATTTATAGCATACATACAGATTACAATTAGCAGTTGATCAGTGACTGAACGTGAGCTTGCAAAATTATGAAGTGATTCTAATGGAGATTAAATGCACATAAGAAAATCACTTATTATGAGCATATGATTTTAAAAGAAATTTTAAAGATTTATACATCTACCTGGCTGCTGATCTCTGTCTCTCTTTGCTTGATCCATTCACAGTTTTCCTATTTGTAAAAGAACAATGATGATTTTGAATAGCTTTATGTCAGCTTTTGCAGTTCAACAGCAAAAGGTGTTGAAGAAGTCTTGGAAATTGCTGATAGTTGTGAATAACACCAAAGACCATCTCTAGTCAATGGACGATTTTATGATATACATTTTTTTACCACCATGTTATCCATATTGAAAAAAAAAATCCTCTTGATGTTGTTTGCTTTTCCTGAATAAAGACAAAGTAGACTGACTGAATTTAATTGCAAAAAAAAAAAAAAAAAATTTAGAAAAAAAACATTCACAGAAGAAAAGCTTATAGAAAATGGAAACTTAACACAAGCATACTCCTTGCTATGTTATAAGCAAAGTTCATGGCAATAAAAAAGTATCATTTTTATTTGTTATCTGTGTATTCCTAATATTGACACTAAGCAAATTCAAGCACATATGTACAATTTGTGATTGCAGCAATAAAATATTCCTACGTGTGAAATGTGGCATTTTCTCTTTACTGGTACTTGACATGAGAAAAAAAACTCAGTACAGTTCAGCAGAAAAATATCGCCTTTAGACACTTATGTGAGATAAATAATTCAAAGTACTGAAGTAATTCTTGAATTACGTCTTCTGACTCCTCCTTAAGTTCACATATTGAAAGAATATATGCTAGTAATAACACGTACAATATTTGTTTCTTTTCCTAATGCATGCAGTATTTCCTAGGCTTACCTAAAATAGTCTTTGATAACAGTGGACGCATTTCTTTCTTCATTAAATGGAGCTACCTGAAAAGCAGGTAATAGAATCTCTCAGCAGAATAAAAAATATGCATGTGGAAAAAATGACATTGAAGGTACAGATTTATTAAACAGTGAAGCCAAATCTGAATTGTTTTTATTGTATACAACAGAAGTTCTTGACTGCTATTTTAAACAGTGTTTCTCTGTGCTATCATTTAGAAATTGCAGTCAGTGAATTCAAACCACCATGATAAGATATTAAGATGCATAGTAAAAGCTATGTAGTTACTTTCAGACTTCTCTCATATGGACTCTGAAACCAGTTAATTTAGACATGCTTTGCATACATATCATTCTATATTACATATCAGTTCATTTTCTTATAATGTTTTCATAAAAGCCTTAAAAATATATCCTTAGATCTACAAATATTAAGTAAAAGGGACAAAAGATAATTAGTTAATAAAAATACTACAGAGTATATCATAAAGAATTCTCCAAGTAAACTATCAAAACAAATGATAAGAAAAAGAAAATAAATCCTTGAATGAGCAGAAGGCAAGTATAGAAATAAATTGAGATTTCTTTGCAAACCTCATAACAGAAGTCAAATATGTCAACATTACAAATCACTTATTTTTGTGTAGATCTTCTATAATTCTGCCATTCCTGACAGTTGCTTGTACAATGTCCAATATAATTTTCTGTAATTTTCATCAAGATTTGTTCCTTTGTTTCAGCACTGTAGGAAAGTTTACCCTGATAATGTAAACCAAATTGCCTTGGCTGTCATGCTTGTGGCTCCTGAAAGAAAAAAATGTCAAAGGAAAGATTTTCTTTTTCTGGTCTTTAATGACCCTTCTACTATATATTTGGCTATTGTATGTTCTCTCTGTTCTTCTCCTTTACTTGTCTTCCTAAATCAGATTTTTAGACTTCTAATAATTTTTATTGTTCTTCTCTTAACCCTGTTCACCTCAATTGCATCTTTCTCAAACTGTGGCAAATTCTCCATGCCTCTGGAGATGCCAGCATTAAGTAGAGTAAAAAAGCATGTCACATGTTTCATGGATGATAACCACTTCACATACTCCAAAATTTGATTCCCTTTATAATAATTAGGTGACATTGTTGCTTCATGTTTGTTCTGTGATCCATTAAGTGCCTGGTCTGTTTTCAACAGTGATGATGTCTAATCATTTGTTTCTCATCTTGTGTTTATGACAGTAGAGAATTTCTGCTGGGTGTGTAGCTTGTCATTTCTCCTCACTGAACTGCTTTTTTTATTCTTCAAATTATGTCTTCAATTAGCTGTGATTATTTCAAATTCTAAATCAGGCCTCTGGCATGCTTGTGAATACTCACAGACTGGTATCAATTGTAAATTTCATGATTAAATTCCCTTCTTACTTTCTTGTTTACCAAAATTTTAAAATAAAAAATTGATGTTTGGAACAAAACTCAGTACAGAATATCATTAACCCAGATTTCAGTTTGACAGGGAAAAACAATTATTCTTTCATCATTTTTCATTCAGCTAGTCATTCTGTCTGACCATGTTTCCTTAGCAAGTCACCTGAGACAATGTTAGACAATTACAGTAATGTCAAACTATTCCTAAATTATCCCCAACCACTAAAGCCAATTACCTTGTCGCAGAAGAAATAAAGCTATCTTCATGAGCCTACATAATTACAAATTCATACTGGTCTGTACTGATCTCTTCGTTATCTTCTAGATGGTTGTGAAATGCGTACTTGGTTTGTTCCAACATTCTTCTGTGAATAAAAACAGAGCTCACTGGACAGTATTTTCTTTTTTCTTTCTTTTCCCTCCCAGTTTGATAGTGGAGGCTATCTCTACATGATATTCTCTTATACGATATATCTCTTATATCTCTATAAGAGTAAAAACTCTTCTGGATTTCCTCATTTTCTATAAGCTCTCAAAGACAAGTTCAAACAGTTCTGAGATTACAGCAGCCAATTCTCAGACTGTGATATAGTGAATTTCATCAAGAATAGCCAGTTTAAAAACATCTGTCTGATGCACTCTTAACACATCCTATTCCTACTGAAAGAAAACACTTAGTTTTCCTCATTGCCATATTGGTTTAAATATCTGATAAAAATGAACCCTGATACAAAATGGATTCTCTCAGCAAGTAGGAGTGAAGGATAATGGTTTCTTCTTACAAAAATAGGTAGAGTTGTTTACTGGAGGTGCTCTTCCTTAGACACTGTCATCTAGCTCTTATTAGAAATTTTCATCTCTGTAAGATGTATCCCATATAGTATGCTCTGATTTTCTTTCTATGTGAATCATTCCCTACCCTGTGAATATACTGATTTTTGTCCATAGAGGTTTGTGCTAATAGTCAGCATTTGTTCTTGGTCATAATCATTCTAGCTTCCTGTCATGGTTTTATGATTTTTTGTTATTGGTATTCCACATCATAACATCATGCAGTTTACTGGGATTTAAAGAGTTAATGCTTCAGTTCAGGGAAAGACAAAACTGTTGGCAAATCATTAGACATCTCTCTTTTCCTGTTGCTGCTTGTCTGCAGTGATTGCTCCCTAGCCATCTCACCTTCAGCGTAACAGTAAGGCCTTCAGGTTTTTGGACACACTATCAATTTATTAGATTTATTAGCTTCAATTCTAATTATATTGTATTACATTGTTATTTTGCATTTCGATATCTAATTTAGTACATTAGCTTTCTTCAACAGATTGTTGCTGCTGTTTTGTATTTAGGACCATCTCCCTGCCCTTTCCCTTTTTGCATTTCCCTTCCCTAGGTGTGGGTCTGTGGGTGCCCTCATCCCATTAGTCATGGAACTGGGCTGAACCTGCCTGAAAACCACTGACATTAATTTTATATATCTCTTTCATCTTTTTGAGAGGCTTCATGTACTCATAACTAAAATTACGCAGTTTGTTATTATGATACAACTTATTAAAAACGTACGATGATAATCATTTCTTATATTTCATACTTTTTAACTTATTATTATTATTATTTTTGCATGGAAAGTGTTTGTACTTCCAACATCAAAATTGTCCAAACTTCATTTTTCAATCTACTTATCAATTCTCATCAAAACATATTTTTCATAATCATTGCCTCAGATTGTCTGTCTTTTCCTTTCTTTCTTCCTTGCTCCCTTTTTACGTTCTTCCCTTTTTCTTTTCTTTCCATCCCTTCTCTCTCTTCCTTCCTCCCCTTCCTCCTTCTCTTTTTTTTTTCCTTGTAATGAGTTTTACCAGTACAGTCTTAGGATATGTTTACAATATATTACTTACTACTGGAGCATTATGTAACTCTCCTCATATCCTAAACCCTGTGTTGTTTTTTTTTGTTTTGTTTTGTTTCTGGTTGAAATGGTATCCCAACGAAAAACAAAACACAAAACAAAACAGCTTTTCCATATGAAAGACTATCTTTGAAAACTATTATCATAGAGAAGGAGCTGTGGAAGCTCTTCAAGAATGTTAATGCCATGATAAGTTAGTCAAATTTTAATTAGCTATAATTGGTTCCCACGTACATTGTGATATTATCTCCTGGAGTTAAGTGGCACTAAATGTCTGTTTTCCCACTCACTCAATCTTTCAAAACATCATAGAGACTCAAAAGAATAGGTTCTAATGTGATATTTACAGAATGGAAATACAAAAAGGACTATTTAGTGAATGTACTGAACAAGAAGTAAATATTTTTCTGCTAAATTAATAGCAATTTTTGAAAGGAGATGAAATATATATGATTCAACCATAGTAATGAATACACACTGTAAAATACCTTAAGGTAATGACCTGACATTTATTGCAAAATCTTTCAGGNATCAAGGAAGAAAGTCTTCAAGTAATAATGGTTCACTTTCTAAAAGTTAATTTAAAAAAAAAAAAAAAAAGTAGTTATGGAAAACCATTAGAAGAATAGTTTCCACACTGTTTCATCAATTTTGATGAGCTTCTAAAACATCTTAAAAACATATTTTTAAAACAAATTGCTGAATAATTACCAAAGAATGAAGTTCTATAAAAGTATTCTATGTTTTTCTATCAACATCTTTACTGTAGAAAATACACATGATAAAAGGTTGCTATTTTTAAATATAAAACACAAAAACAGATTTCTATAGTTATTTTACATAATTATATATGTGTTCCTAAATGAAGCTTTTATCTTCAAGTAACTAAATAATATATATATATTTATTTTGAGTGTATTAAAAGAAAATATCCATAAAAATCTAGTTAGTCTCAAACCAAAACAACTAAAAAAATCAGTACTTCTGAAATGGTTTTTCCTTTATTAAGTATTCAGAAGTCCCTACACTCCTCCCACAAAAGCATAGATATCTTTTTTACAATTCTGGGTTGAAAACCACCTTTGACAGGTTTAGATCCAGTTTACTTCTGGTTCAGAACAAAGACTTCATTTGTGTTCTCTTCAGGCTTAGCAGAGCACCTTAACCTCTTATATATCCTGGGTATCTGAAGTACAGTGTGTCCAGTCATTTCTGTTGCAATGTTCCACTTTGCTCCTGTAATAATATGCAGTAACTCCCACAGTTTAGCAAAACAAAGAAGAGAGAGACAAAGATTGATTGCACTGCTCTGGTTATGTACTTATCTGAGATGTAAAATAAAATGTTTCTTGCGTGAATTTTTTAGAAGACGGCAGTTCTTGTATCTGTACTATAGTGCCGGCTATAGGGATACAGGAGATGCTATAATTCTGGGGAGTTTGTTTTTTATTATCCTCTTTCTTTCCTGAGGAAAAACTGATTTGACTGACATATATTGTTTAGTCCACAGCTGGATTTCTGGTTGTGAGGTCTTCATGGAAGTAAAAGTATTTTACCTCATCTCTAAGTGCCTGAGGGCAAGGAGATGAAAGTCTTGTTAAAGGTGTTGTTAAAACAGCTTTGAAAAAGCAGCTTTTTCCCTCAGTGAGATCAAATCTATCCTGCTTGGAAGGGCTACTGCTCCCTTTGACACTTACTGTGTGGGCACAAAGAAGTGCAGAAACTGAATTCCAGCAAGGCCATGATGTAAAAACTTAGTTACTATGATATTATTTCCTTCATTCACCAAACTGTATCCAGCTTCAGGCATTTCTATCTTATAGATGTAAACCTGTATTTTAATTTATGCATATGTGTTCTTTCAAACAACTTTATTTTATTTTATTTTGCTTATCAACAACTGTTTATTTGTATTTTTATACAGTTGTTTGTCAACACCAAAAATCATAAAACCATGACACAGTTTTTACTATTACATTGTCACTGGCCACCAGAAGACCAACAGATAGGCACAGTTCCTCAGAACAAAAAGAAGGGCTTTATAGACGATTGTTAAGTAATCATATAATCATAGAATGGGTAGGATTGGAGGAGATCTTAAAGATCGTATAGTTCCAACCCCCTGCAATGGGCAAGGACTGTCACCCACCAGATCAGACTGCCCAGGGCCCCACTCAACCTGGCTTTGAGCACCTTCAGCACTGGGGCATCCATAGCTTCTCTGGGCAGACAGTGCCAGCACCTCACCAGCTTCTGAGTGAAAAATTTACTCCTAACATCAAACCTAAATCTTCCCTCTTTTAGTGTGAAGACATTCCCCCTTGTCCTACCACCACCTGATTGTCTAAAAAATGGTTTTCCTCCTCTTTTTATAAACTCCCTGTAAGTTCTAGAAGACTACCATGAGGTCTTCCCAAAGCCTTTTCTCCTCCAAGCTGAATAAGTCCAACTCCCTCAATCTTTCTCCAATAGGAGAGGTGCCCCAGCTCTCTGATCATTTTTTTGGCCCTCCTCTGGACCTACTCCAACAGCTCTGCATCCTTCTTGTGCTGCAGCCCCTAGAATTGGTCACAGTACTACAGATGGAGCCTTGTAAGGGAAGAGTAGAGATGGACAATCACCTCCCTCTCCCTGCTGGCCACCCCTCTTTTGATGCAGCCCAGGATACTGCTGGCCTTCTGGGCTGCATGAGCACATTGTTGCCTCTTGTCCTGCTTTTTGTCCATCAGGACCCCCAAGTCCTTTTCCACAGGGATGATCATTGAGTTCTTCTGCCAGTTTCTACACATATCTGGGGATTGCCCCAGCCCAAACACAAAACCTTGCGCATGGTCTTGTTGAAGCTCATTTAGTTCACATGGGTCCATTCTCAAACCTTTCCTGGTTCTTCTAGATGGCATGTCTTCCTTCTCTTGTGTTAACTTCACCACTTAGCTTGGCATCATCAGCAAACTTACTGAAGATATGCTCAATCCCATTACCCAGGTCATTGATAAAGATATTTACAATCACATATCCTATATGCAATAGTAACAAAAATACTTTTTTTTTTTCTTTCTTCACTATACATGCTTATAAAAATGTGCAGCCTCAGATTCACTTCCAGAGATAAAATTTTCTTAAGCATCCTTTACCTTTGTTACTATGGCACTTTCCATTCTTTTGTTTCAAGATATTTTTTTGAACCAAGTCTTTCAGGATATTTTCAAAAGTTTTCTTGACCCCTAGCTGGATGTCTCTGAGTCTCTGAACCGTGAACAGGGTTTTCAACGAAAATGTTGTCATAACTGAAAAGTATGATTGTACTGGAGAGATTAAAGTAGAAAGAAAAAAAAAGAGACCAAATAGATTTTAGGTATGGAACATTATTTTACAATACACTTCAGTCAAAAGCAGCTATTTCAGATTAATAATGTTCTTGAAATTTCTTGTAGAATACAATCAGTCTCTGTTTAACTTAGCTGACCTGTAAAACAGGAATCCATTTACTTCAGAAAACTTAATTCCTCCCTCTCTCGTTCTTTTTCTTTCTTCCTTCCTTCCTTCCTTCCTTTCTTTCTTTCTTTCTCTCTCTTTCTTTCTTTCTTTCTTTCTCTCTCTTTCTTTCTTTCTTTCTTTCTCTCTCTTTCTTTCTTTCTTTCTTTCTCTCTCTTTCTTTCTTTCTTTCTTTCTCTCTCTTTCTTTCTTTCTTTCTTTCTCTCTCTTTCTTTCTTTCTTTCTTTCTCTCTCTTTCTTTCTTTCTTTCTTTCTCTCTCTTTCTTTCTTTCTTTCTTTCTCTCTCTTTCTTTCTTTCTTTCTTTCTTTCCTTTCTTTCCTTTCTTTCTTTCTCTTTTCCTTTCCTTCCTTCCTCCCTTCCTCCCTTTCTCACTGCCTTTCAGCCTTTCTTTTAATGTTAGGAAAAAGAAGGAATAGATGAAGATATGAAAATAGTTGAGAGTTGACAGTAAAGGCAGAAACATAACAACGTAGATATAACAAGTAAGGAAGAAGATGGAAGCAGAAAACTGCTAGTTTTGTTTTACAACACACTGAATGTTGTCATTACATGCTTCTTTGTGCAAAAAAATGTAGCAGGAATAAGATAGAGGTTTTATTGAACAACGTTTAGGCACAACTCATCAATTTGTAGACAATGATTGTTTGAGAATTATTTTGAAGCCATTATAGTTAACTCTTTTGTGACCTAAAGGAAGGCAGTTAAGCAGCTTTCAATAACACAATGTTAAAATTAAATTGGGTAATTGTTAAAATCAAATAATTAGTTATGGTTCTACTAAAAAGTCACAGTCAACATTAGTATCAATGCTGTGTAGGAAACGAGTACAGAAAATGCAAATTCCTTTTAATATCTACAGTAAGAAAAAGGAAAAGATAGCAGGTAAATACAGTAGTCAGTAGTGAAAACACAAGCAATAAACCTCTGCAATGCTGCAATATTCAGGGATGTTATGAGAACTGTTGTTCCATACCTGATCATTTCCATAAAAACCCCAAACAAACCAAAAAACAAAACAAAACAAAAAAACCCCTATGGTTTATTAATAGAGAATGTGATCCTTCATCAAGTCAATTAAAGTGAAGAAGACTTCTGAATCTGGTGGCATTTTCAAAAGGGAAAAGGAAATAAATTTATTCTTCAGTCATGTTTGTTTCTGTTGACTGGAAGTCATTTTGCACAGTGGTTACTAAGTAAATATAGAAAAAAGAACAGTATTCATTCTGGCAATGAAGATGTATGATTTGGCAAAAGGTAAAAGTGTTGAATATACAAGGAAAAAATAAGCTTTATACAACTTTAACTAGCCATTTATTGCATGAAACAGTAGTTTGGAGGTAAACATGAAAGATCTAAATGTGCTGAACGTACATTTTATATTAAAACAAAGAGTAGGAAATGCTTGAGACTTGAGGTCTCATTTTCACTTAGTTTCTCCTTTGATTCTTGACTCATTTTAACCTTTCTCACATAGTACTGTCTTCATGTAAGTAACTGCCTGTAGTGTAGGAGATTTTTCGAAATAAATCAGTTACCCATCCTTGACTATACTTTCCAGTATCACAAGGTGATGTACTTATGCACAGGTATGTGAGAGACTACAGCTGGTACACAGAATTATTTATTTATGTATTCATTCTTTTTTATGTACTATCACCTCTAGAAATGATTCCGATTTTCTTCAGTGGAAATGATTTTCAATCAAAATGGAAGAGAATTCTCAGAAAATTGGGTGTCAGGCTGTGATTTATAAAACAAAAGTTAAATATACTGCTGGGTCAGCTTCAGGTTTTGTAGATGAAGAATGAATCTAGAATTGAAATTAAAGTGATTGCAAATCTGCTTCAGAGGCAAAAATAGAAACAAAAGTGAAAGACATAAAACTGTAAAAGATTAGACTACAATGATGAAAAAACACCCAAACAACAGGGCAAGATCTGAAATGAGATACTTGACTTCAGAGTTCTGCAAGCAATTTCACTTTTTCACTTCTTTTCACTTCTAATGTTCATGATGTTTGCAATGATTCCAATTTCAGTAAAATATGCTTCCTTTATGAGAAACTAGCTTTTAATTCCTCTTTTCTGCATGCTAAAAGCATCATGCAAAGTTGACACTGAAATGTTTTAGTGCTATCAACTGAATGTATTCTCTTTCACCTATGTCCCACTCTTCTCTCACTAAATTTTCTTTCTCTTGCTAAGACTTTAGGTAATAAGATAATATTTTATTTACTTTAATAAAATAAGGCCAGAACAAAAAGCTAGAATATCCATTCTGTCTCTGAGCTTATCATGAGCTATCCAGACACTTTCTTTGATCTCTTTTTACTTTTTTATAACTTTGTAATATTTCTATGACTTAACATCTGTAGCAAATAAGAAAAAAATGAGCAGAGCTCTCTAGGGCTAAGGTTTGTGTTGAGTAGTGAAGGAAATCCAAGGGAAGTTCATGAAGCATAGACTTTCCCTTTTGAAAACAAGCCAGGGAAAGAGAATCAAGAGCTCTTCAGAATTCAATTCTCTCACCTGAGTGAACAGACAGCTGCTGCCACACCGTGTGAACTGGCAAGAGCTTTCTTAATTACTCAGCCCTTCCAGAAGGCAACACCTCAGTGGTGATGAAGAGACACATTTTCTAAAGCTCCAGTGGGAATTGTTTTCAGCTCCTCAGAAGATTTATAGGAAGTGCTCTACCAACATTGAACTATATATAAGAAACATTTTCCTGCCCGAATGCGTGTTGAACCATTAAAAAGTCAACTTTCCCCAAATTCATCTCACTGTTTCTACAAATATCTCCTTTCATGAGTGTATGTGGTACACAGAATAATGTATACTTTTAGTCAACTTGTAGATTTCTGTTTGACAAATTTTAAGTCTACAAACAGTAGGTTGATTTCCCTTGGTTATCTTTCATAGAAGTGGCCTGAATACTCTTATGTGTTTGTAGGTCATACACTCGAAGAAATATAAAATAAATCAGAAACCCTTCTCCACTCCTTACACTAAGAGAACCTCTTAGTGTAGACTACTAATATGAAGTATAATAAAACATCATCCCTTCCTATTTCACTCAGGAGACATCCACAACGAAATCTCAGTGTCCATTTTTGTCTCTTTGAGGGCATTTATTTCAAATATTCTCGATGCTCAGCCACTATGTATTTAGGAATGAGCACTAATTTCTGCACTTCTAGCATTTTTGTTTTCCATGAGATGGTTTTAAAATACCCTAGAAATATTAGCCAAAGGAAAAAAAAAATCTGAGTAAGGAGACCAGCTGATTTCCCTCATTTTTCAGGATTTCTGTGTGCAAGAGGAAGCTGTAATACATAATTCTCCTAAATATCAAAGACATACAATTCTTATCTATAGTGCTATGCCTTTAGTATATGCTAAGTTACTTAATGAGCCCACCATTAATTTTATCTTGCTAAGTCACTGAAAAAAGAACTGTCTTCCCTTTTAGAAATGAATATATTAAATTTTTTTATATACCAAGGATTTTTCAAACTCACTTTTAGTAAAGCACATGGCTTATGTTTGTCAAGTCAGTAGTGTTTCACAGTTTAACTTCTATTTGTTCTGTTCTTTCAGTTCTGTGGCTTTCAGGGCTACACAGATGATAAAGGTGTGGAATACCTCCCTTATGAGGAAAGGCTGAGAGACCAGCCTAGAAAAAAAGAAGACTCAGAGGGGATCTGATCTATAAATATCTAAGGATTGGGAGGCACGGGGACGAGGCTGGACTCTTCTCAGCAGTGTGTGGTGATAGGATGAGGGGAAATGGCCACAAACTGATGCATAGGAGGTTCTGTACAAATGTGCGTGGGAACTTCTTCACAGTGAGGGTGACTGAACACTGGCACAGGCTGTGCAGAGAGGTGGTGGAGCCTCCTTCTCTGGATATGTTCAAGACCCACCTGGACACCTCCTTGTGCAACCTGGTCTACGGACCTGCTTTGGCAGTGGGGGTTGGTGTCGATGATCTCTAGAGATTCCTTCCAATTCCTACCATCCCGTGATTCTGTGGGTAGTGCTTCGTAGATATGTATTTGTTCGTGGTGAAATCACATCTACTCTCATAACTTCCTTTGCTCTCCAACATGGAGAAGTTACTCAAGTCTTTTCTTCTCTTGCCTGAAGAGTATAAATCCCTGTCATCTGTGTGCTTCAAAGATTAATCCAAATCTTTATTTATTTTCATTCCTTCTCTTTATACATTCTGTCCATGGGTCATCTGTGTGCTTCAAAGATTAATCCAAATCTTTATTTATTTTCATTCCTTCTCTTTATACATTCTGTCCATGGTCTTGATTTACGTTATATTCAGTTTTTATGCTAGGGTAACACCAATAAGTAAATGTTTCATTTCTATTCAGAAAAATCTCCTTTGTTTGCACATGAAAGGTAAGATATTCTAACTGCTCATCACCTAAATATCTTAGAATAAAAAGATCTTCAGCAAATGAACAATGCATTTTACTTTGTTTTCTGTTAATATACGGTGTAATTTTTAAATGGCAATTAATGAGTCAATTTAAAAATACACTACTATAAATCCTTGCTGTCTTCCTTTTTCAAGTATTTAAAATATTTTTAAAATATTTTTATATCATCATTATTATTAAATAATAAAATTATTAGTATTAAATAATAATACTATTATTTTAGAGTATTTTATATATTATATTTTATGTATGAGGGCTGCTCAAAAAGTAATGCCTCCTCTTTTATTACAATGGCCCGTTTATGTGAGCAGAATGAGGAGGTAGATGGTGTGTTTCTGCAGTGGCAACAGTGATATGAAAGACATGCCATGTTCTGGATGGCCATGTACAGTTGTCACACCACAAAATGAAGAGCATTTCAAACAGTTCATCCATGAGAACTAGATACAGGTGCTGAAAATGTTGAAAAATGGTATACTGAAGCTGAGAATTTGCTCTATCAAATAATGTTATTTTGCTAATTCTATCTGTTGTAGTTTCCATGACAATACATAAAGGCTTTACTTTTGGCGTAGCCTACATATATTAAAGATTTTGTAACATTAACCAAATTTAGACTGGAGATGAGTGCAAGTCTAATGATTTAACATTCAACTGTCATCAAATCTACTGACTAATTCTTAATACTCTTCTTTACATATGAACAGTGCACACAGATCTACTGATGAATTTTTATTGTCGTCAGTAAGAAGTGTAAAGTAATCTGTAAAAAAGCACACATGATTCATTGAGTTGTAAATATCTCTGAGAATCTAAGCATCTTTTAATGCTTAAAAAGGAAATTACTAATGATTTCATGCTATGGAGAAATTGTAATAGAAGTTGAAACCATTTATAATATTTTTTTTTTTTGAAAGAGACAACAGATCATGTTTTGCTGAAGTTCTTTTTTTTTTTTCCCCCCAAATTAAGTATAGAAGGATGCTGAAATGAATCTGTTTTGCTGCTTATAGTATATTAAAAGTGGTTTGGAGTTCCTGATTATTATTATTATTATTTTGCATAAGAATGTGTTTGCACCATAATTTTTAATTTGGAATCTTCAAATCCATCCTATATTCTCTTGAAAAAAATACAAAATAACAATGCACTCAGATACATAAACATTAAAATAAATAACTTTATATTCACAGTTGGAGTAGGGATAGGAATCAAACTCAAGAATCTCTTGAAATGTGGATTTTGGACTTGTATGGGAACTGCTGAGTCACAGCCTGAACCACTGAATGAGCACCTGAAGGAAAGATCTGGTCAGCCTTGGGAACACAGGTGAAGGCAATTCAGCTGTGCAACCAGAAGGGGTGGAGCCTGGCTCTACCCCACTTAAGCCTCATTTACAGGTTTGCTGCTACTGAGGAAGGATCTCTTGTTGGGGTTCTCTTCTTTTTTTTTTATTTTTTTTTTTTTTTTTTTTTTTTTTTTTTTTTTTTTTTTTTTTTTTTTTTTTTTTTTTTTTTTTGAATTTTTTTTTGAATGTTTTTTTTTTTTGAATTTTTTTTTTTTTTGAATTCGTTCTCTGCTGGCCTATGTCTTTGGCTAAAAGGTGAGCATTCATTTTCCTTCTTTTGTAACACCTCTTTGTTCATGCTGGTCACTTTGCTTTCACAGCCTTTATAGACTTGCACTTTATTCATCTACAGATGAACTGGTTGTGGTAGATAGCTAGAATTCTGAGGCTTTTTAGAATCATGCAGAGCTCAGTACTCTACTGGCATGGCTACACATGTATATAAAACTGATGTCTATTGTTTTCCATTGGAGACAAAGAGGAATAGAAGAATTTGCACTGAGCTTTAAAGACCTAGCCTAGCCATTGTTCACAGTGGTCATACTATAACTTCCTGAAGAAGCAGGAAAACGAAAAATAGCATGAAACTTTGAAATGCTTGGGAAAATAGACTTTTGATAGCTCAGTTGATGACTCATAGTCCATATTTATCTAAATCTTACTGAGTTTGTAACAACTGATGACATCAATGGTGGGAACAAGATGTGAATTTCACAAAATGTTGTGTGGCTGAAATACAACTGCCCTCGTAGCCTGCAAGTACTTTCTGGATAAATCAAATAATTAAAGATTTGCTCAGGTTTAAGCAATTCTACAAAATCACCTACCCTTTAATGGAAAATGAAGCCAAAGGGAAAGGAAGACAAGGGGAAAGGAAGTGGAAGGGAACAGGAAAGGAAATTTACAAGGGAAAGGAATTGTGTTGTCACATCAGAAAGAATCAGCTGGCATGCAAGTCAAGGTTTCTCATGAAACCTGTCAGTATAACCAACAAAAATATTGGAGTAGAACAAGTAAAGCTGGGGAATTTTACACAGATCACATTCCTATAGGCAAACATGATATGTAATACAAAATATAAATTCTTGATGTACTGTATGAATTTAACTGCCCAATTTCTTGCCCCCAGCTGTTCCAGCTCTGGCAAAGAAAGTGTAAGAACAGATTAAGGATTAGTAGAGAAGGAGGTTGTTAACTGGTTATTCTTATAAAAACAAATTTTCAATGATATAAATACTTCATGATTAAGACAATGATTATATATATATTTAAAACTAAGAGTCATAATTAGCAATGTACTTTTGACTGAAATAGGTCAATGATCATTTAATTCCTGTACACAAAGTTCTAAAACCCTTTTATTCATGGTTAACTGATGTTGTAACTTTAGTTGTTCTCATAAACAGTCTACTATGTATAATCAGCTCTGAGATTCTGAAGTTTTTGAATATCAGTTGCATCAAGTATATCCTCTAAAGCATTGAGAATGAAACTTGGTCATTCATCTTAGACCTTCTCCAAGGCTATCAGCAACACTGCAGGCATGGTCTACAGCAGAGTGGGCAGACTTCCGTGTGTGAGGGGTGTCTTAAAATTGAGGATCCCCTAGGGTAAGAAGATTCGCTTGCATCTCTCTAGAAAAACTGCATTCTCTGCTCCCACTTATTCTCTGATGTGCCTGTATACCAGTGTACACAACATGGGGAATAAACAGGAAGATCTGAAGATCTGTGTGAGGTCGCAGGGCTGTGATCTCATTGTGACTATACAGTGGGACAGCTCACATGACTGGATTGCTGTAATGGATGACATGTACTTTTTAGGAAAGACAGGCCAGTTAGGTAGGGTGGCAGAGTTGCTTTTTTGTGGTGGGGGAGCCAACAAGGAGAAGTGTGCCACTGGACCTTGTTTTTATTAACAAGGAAGGAGAGTTTAGGAATGTGAAGGCTGGGGCAGCCTTGTCTACAGTGATCATGGAAATAGTGGAGAATAGGATCTTGCATGGAAGAAACAGGTCAGTAAGTAGGATTGCAATCCTGGACTTCAGAAAGCCTCTTCAAGGGCCTACTTGGAGGCATCCTATGGCTTAGAGGATTTGATGGTGAGGGGGCCCGAAAGAGTTGGTTTACATTCAAGCATCACTTTTAAGCTGAGGACTGTAGGAGTAAGAAATCAGGCAAAGTTAGCAGGAGACCTGCATGAATGAGCAAGAAGCTAATGGAAAAACTCAAATGGAAGAAGAAAGCTTACAGAACGTGGAAAAGGGGTCTGATTACTTGGGAGAAATACAGGAACACTGTCAAGACATGCAGGGATGTAATGAAGAAACTTAAGTTTCATCTAGAATTAAATCTGGCAAAGGAGGTCAAGGATAACAGAAAGGGTTTATGTAAGTATATAAATAGCAGAAGGAAGACTATGAACCTGCTGCTGAATGAAGTGAGTACTTTGGTAACGGAAGATTCTGGGAAGGTGGATTTAATGAACACCTTTTTTGCTTCAGTCTTTATTGCTTGGAATGGCCTCAGGAATCCTAGATCTTGGAGGTAAGAGGGTGAGACTAGAGAAAGGAAAACTTGTCCTTACTCTAGGAAGATCTGTTTAGTGAACACCTAGAAAAACTCAACACGCTGAATCCATGGGAAGAACCCACAAGTGCTGAGGGAATTGGCAAAAGTGATTGCCAGTTGCTCACTATCATCTTTGGAAGGTCAATGAAGCATGGAAGAGATGCCCAAGGACTGGAGGAAAGCCAGTGTCACTCTCTTCTCCAAGAAGGGCAAGAAGGATCACTTGGGAAACTACAGGTTAGTCAGCCATATCTCCATACCTGTGAAGGTGATGGAAATACTTATTCCAAATGTAATTTACATGCAAATGGAAGAAAAGAAGGTTATCAGTAGTCCATGTTGATTCACCAAGAGGCAATCGTGTTTGACCAGTCTCATAGCTGTCTGTGATGTCAGGACTGATAGAGTAGATAAGGAAAGAGCAGTAGATGATCTCCACCTTTACTTCAGCAGTGCTTTTGGTACCATCACCCATAACATTTTCATAGGGCGGCTTACGAAGTTTGGGATAGATGAGCTGACAGTGAGGTGGACTGAGAACTGGATGACTGGTAGAGCTCAGAGCGTTGTGATCAGTTGTGCAGTGTCTAGTTAGAAGCATCTAGCCAGTGATATTACTCCAGAGTTAGCACTGGGTCTCATTTTGTTCAGCATCTTCATCAGTGACCTAGAAGAAGAGAATAAGTGCACCCTCGGCATGTCTGCTGATTATACAAAGCTGGAAGGAGTGGCTGACACACCAAAAGGCTGTGCTCCCATTCAGCAAGACCTGGACAAACTGAGGTGTAGGGGAGAGGGGAGCGTTACAAGGTTCAGAAGGGGGCAAGAGTAGGGTTCTGCACCTGGATAGTAATTATCACCTGTTNACTGGAGGAAAGCCAGTGTCACTCTCTTCTCCAAGAAGGGCAAGAAGGATCACTTGGGAAACTACAGGTTAGTCAGCCATATCTCCATACCTGTGAAGGTGATGGAAATACTTATTCCAAATGTAATTTACATGCAAATGGAAGAAAAGAAGGTTATCAGTAGTCCATGTTGATTCACCAAGAGGCAATCGTGTTTGACCAGTCTCATAGCTGTCTGTGATGTCAGGACTGATAGAGTAGATAAGGAAAGAGCAGTAGATGATCTCCACCTTTACTTCAGCAGTGCTTTTGGTACCATCACCCATAACATTTTCATAGGGCGGCTTATGAAGTTTGGGATAGATGAGCTGACAGTGAGGTGGACTGAGAACTGGATCTCTGGTAGAGCTCAGAGCGTTGTGATCAGTTGTGCAGTGTCTAGTTAGAAGCCTCTAGCCAGTGATATTACTCCAGAGTTAGCACTGGGTCTCATTTTGTTCAGCATCTTCATCAGTGACCTAGAAGAAGAGAATAAGTGCACCCTCAGCATGTCTGCTGATCATACAAAGCTGGAAGGAGTGGCTGACACACCAAAAGGCTGTGCTCCCTTTCAGCGAGACCTGGACAAACTGAGGTGTAGGGGAGAGGGGAGCGTTACAAGGTTCAGAAGGGGGCAAGAGTAGGGTTCTGCACCTGGATAGTAATTATCACCCGTTTCAGTACAGGTTAGGGGTTGACCTGCTGAAAAGGAGTCCTATGGGGAAGGACCTAGGAGTCCTGGTGGACAACTTGTTGGTCATCAGGCAGATGTGTAGCCTTGTGACCAAAAATTCAATAATATACTGGTGTGTATTAAAAAGATCGTGGCCAGTGGGTTGAGGGAGGTCCTACTCTCCTTCTGCTCTGTCCTTGTGAGCCCTTTTCTGGGGTATTGTGTCCAGTTCTGGGCTCCTCAGTTCAAAAAAGACAGGGAACTACTGGAGTGAGATTAGTGGGGAGCTACAATGATTATGTAGGGACTAGTGTGTATCCTAGGAGACTTAANAGAGCTCAGAGCGTTGTGATCAGTTGTGAAGAGTCTAGTTAGAAGCATCTAGCCAGTGATATTACTCCAGAGTTAGCACTGGGTCTCATTTTGTTCAGCATCTTCATCAGTGACCTAGAAGAAGAGAATAAGTGCACCCTCGGCATGTCTGCTGATTATACAAAGCTGGAAGGAGTGGCTGCAAAACCANGTTCCATACGAACATGAGAGAATTTCTTAACTTTGAGGTTTTCAGTTTTCAGAGCACTGGAACAGGCTACCCAGAGAGGTGGTGGAGTCTCCTTCTCTAGGGACAAAAAATTCCACATGGATGCTTTCCTGTGCAGCCTACTATATGGAACTTCTTTAAGTAGGGAGGCAGACAAGATGATCTCCAGATATCCCTTTCAACCCTTGTGATTCTGTATAATAGCAAGACAACTGGGGAATAAAAAATGAAACTTAGGATTTGTTTTTAACTTTATGGTACTCTTTAATATTTTAAGTTCCTTTTTAGTTAATGTTTTTAAGAAAAAAACGTATCTGTTTAAGATAACTGATTTTTCTGTTTTCCGCTTCCTGTGTACTTTAGCATTAACACTGTCAGTCTGCACAGCATGGTTTTCATATCACTTTCTTCTTGAAGAAAGTTTACTGAAAAATGAACACGCACATAGAGTTGAAATATCATGCTGCTCTCTCATCTTGAACTCAAATCTAGAACTTCTCATGTATTTTGATCAGCAGATCTTGACATATGGACTCTGTGCCTCACATTTGAAATAAACAGGAGATCCTTGATTCTGTGGTAAGCAATTCTAACAGCTCAAAGATTCACAGACTGTCTACCCTGCCTTCCTCCGTAGTTCCTAGAAGATATAATCTAGTTTTAGAGACAAATGCTTAACAAATCCTAGGGTGATACACAAGTTTTTCCACTGTTTCATAAAAGAGGGCTATAAGTCAGAATCCCCAGTTCATTCTATTTGCAGTGAGAACTGGAAACTTAGTTTCATTTAAACATATGAAAACAAATACTAATTAAGAATCAAACTTTATGAAAATAATTACATGAAATTATAGACCTGTTCATAAGTTTGTATGTGAAAACAGTGTAAGTAGTGAAGAAGTGGTATAATAAAACAGCTACACTGAGGGCTGTTAGTCTGAAGTTGCTTTTCATGTCACCTTTCCTCTATCTTAAGAGGTACAGCTAATCTCTGACCCTACAAAGTGGTCCATCTGGCTGGAAGACATTTTGCCCTTGCAGAGCACTGTTGAAGTCAATGGGGTTCTTGTGCCTGGAGCAGCTTGTAGAGCAGGGCTAATTTTATAAATTAGTAACTGGGTTCCTTTACACATGCATCTGTGTCAAGTTCCCCTTATGTAGTCTAAACCAGCTCAATTATTGTTTTTATAATTAAATGATCTTTTTCCAGCTGTAACAATTTGCACGAATCTCAGTGAGGCACTCCCTGCATTATGAGGAACTTAACACTGAGAGCTT
Organism: Odontophorus gujanensis; assembly: GCA_013399175.1. Lineage (NCBI taxonomy): Eukaryota > Metazoa > Chordata > Aves > Galliformes > Odontophoridae > Odontophorus > Odontophorus gujanensis. Next base: position 59,518 of record VXAB01004299.1, on the reverse strand, counting down.
CTCCAAAATGTTTACCATATGCATAAAGCATATGGCACACTTGCATAATTGTGTTATATACCAGGAACCTTGTAAATTTTCAGAGATCAAGAAGTAGAGAAGAAAGTAAAGTAGGCATTACAAGTTTTGCAGTATATTAGTGCAGTCCTCACAGAAAAGAAACAGTGATATTAGTAGCAGTGAATGTCAATGTTAGTAGTGTAACAAGGAAGATGAAGTAACCTGGGACAATGGATTTAGGGTTTGCCATTTTTTCCTCATTTAAAGAAATGTAATCTATACAATTTTATTTGACTATCCAAACTTTGTTTCTCCAACTGAAGACTATTGAACTGAAGACTATTGTGATCTAATATACCATATTAAAATAGTTATACTATAAAAAGCCTCCCACATTTAAATGACCATCAGTACTATTATTTGTTCTACTGAAAATGCTTAGCAGACTCAAAAGAATTCAGGATAACAATTTGTTCATATTTAGAAAGAATAGATGGTGTGGGATTCATCTGCATTACTGCTTATGAATGCTTCTTGTGAGCTGTGACTCTGGTACTGCTGCAAACCACCACCTTTACAGTGGGTCAGTCTGGCTGGACAGAATTTAGATCTGTGGGCCCACTCCCTGCATTATTGTTTTCCCTTCACATTTATTTTCCTTCACATTTACCTATATACTAATGAAACACACAATTCAGTGTTCTTTACATTCTTTATTTTTTCTCCAGTCTTCACTCTGGTATCACTCCATCAATATAATGACAACTTCATTTTCTTAAAGCCATGAAGTAGGCAAATCCTTTTTCATTACAAGGGACCTCTGAGAAAGGAACTAATTAATCAACCAATGTAGACAGAAGGGTCATAGTTTTGCATCTTATGCGAAAAGAAAAAACCTAAGGTACTCAGAAAATCAGTTAACCAGTGCCTCTGTCCCATGCTAAATACTGAAAGACAAACACAAAACTCCATGCACTCAGTTTGTGACATAAGTAGTTCCATGACATTTACTCTCATTGACAATTAGAAGGAAAAGAAGAAAGAAAAAAAATGAACAAATAATTCAGTTTTTATTGTCACTGTGATAATACACAGAGCTTTTTTAACACTCAATTTTATGCTAAAGGTATGATACCTTCTGACAGTACTAAGATATCCAAGTGATAAAATACAGATTGTATAAAGGCAGAACCTGCAATATTTAGTGACTGATAAAATGGTGGACAGTATTTAGGACAGAGAAATGAAGTCTTTCACAAAGTTGAACAAAATCAAACAAAAAACAACCCAATCAATAAACAGCAATAAAACCCACCAACGAAGAACCTCTTGATTTTATATGTATACTATAATGGCTACAGAAGAAAAGAAAAAGTCACACTGGATTCATACAAGGAAACTCTATGGAAATAGTGGATCCACAGAAATTTTGAAAGTCAAAGATCAGTGCTGCTGCAAATATGCCAGGTATTGTTAATCCACTGAAGGTATATAGAATGTTCTTTATCTCAGAATTTCTTGTGCATAGTTCTGCTCTTAAGTCCCCAATAAGTACTGTAGAACCTTGAATATCAAAAAGCATTAGAGTTGACCCAAAGCATTGTCTCTTGTAGCTGCAATTACTGCAACAGATCCTGAGGGAAAAAACTTATTGGAGGTTACAGGAAAGCACAATATAACCTTAATCTACTCATTTGTAGAATCTTTGACTGTAATGTGAAACAAAGCACTTTATTCTGAGCTTTTAAGAATATTTTAGCTGTAATGTTATTTCACTAACATTCACAATAGAACATCACAGAATCCATGAATATACTTCCAGATCCAGGGACACAACTTAGATCTCTTTTTATTCAACAACAGCAATTGTGATTCTCACCTATTAATATGTGATCATAAGTTGCTGTTTGCATCTAAAAAGACTTTTAAAATGAATACTTTTCTAGTAGAATTTAAATTGATTCACCTCTTGAAATGATTTTCCTACGGTTATTTTTGAAGATTATCAAGTCTGCTATCACTCTTAGACATTGACTAAAAGTAATTTGCTGCTATTTAGGCACAAGTTGCAAATTACAGTTGTTTGATCAGTCAAGAAAATGCTTTTATTTTCGGTCACCAAAGTCTTACAGACAAGAGATATAACAACAATAAAAAGGCACATTCTGTTCTAGTTTTTCAATATACCATTTGGCTACAAATAAATAATCCCTCCACTTCTCAGAATGTTTACTCTCAAAGAACTTCTTTTAGATGTAGGAGACAGTATTCAATATTGGTATTCTGGTCTCCACGTAATTGTAATCAGTAGAAGTGGTTTTGGCACTGCAATTTAAACTATTGAATCTTAAACTTTTTTTCTGATAACTCCTTCTGAGAAAAGCCTTATTACTTCTTGCTCTTTACATTCAAGAATTCTGTTCTGTTGCTTTTGGAAGCTGGTAATTACATGTTTTAGTAGTTTCCAGAATATCTCACTGCAATCCCATCTTGCTCTACTCAAGCACTCACTTTGATTAAAAAGTTTTTGCCAGATTTAAACCATAATGCTGAAATTATCCAAACTTCACAAAAGGCTAGACTTGCGTTCTCACTGTTAACTCTAAAATAATTTTAAAATGTAATAGCTTCAAGACATCCTTGTAGGAAAAAGGGAACTGAAGTTTCCTGAAACTTTGAAAGATGTATAATGCCTTTAACTTAACTGATACCAACAAATCTTTAAATGAAAGAACGTCCAATATCTTGGAAGAAGAAACTGTTTTGTATGCCCCATGCTCATGAATAAAGAAACAAAAAATCCACAAATAAAGGCTTAACAGTATTTCATATAATATACTGAGTCTCCAAAGAAAATTAAGGGAGCTGAAGTAAATGACACTGTAGAATCAACTAATGACATTCTGCTTCTTATGCCAATATTGTTTTAGTACACCAGTACCAAGTTAGAAGAATTGTGCTTCTGGGATAGCATAGGAAATAGGGATGAAAGTAATTGCTAATTTGAACAGAGCAAATTACAGAACTCAGACCAACTAATAGAGGAAGATTTCAGCCAAAAACTGAAGATTCAGTACATCTTTTGTAATTAGATTTATTGCGCTTTACAGCACCTTTATCTTATCTCATAACTTAGTTTGTACTACTAGATTTAATTTGTCTCTGCACAAAATTTTAGTAATATGGGGACACATTCTAAAGCAAATCCACCAGATTTAAATCACACATATCACAGACAGCTCTATTAACAGTAGAGAAATTACAGCAGCTATGCCTTAACTAAAGTAAGCAAGCGTATTTTCTTTTATGACAACTGTAGTGTAATGTATTCCTTTCTTTCCCCTGTTTCAGGCAGAGGTACACATGCAGATACATATTTTTTAAGATGGTTGAGAACAGATGTATTAATAACTGAAGGAAATGTATAATTCATCAACCTGATTATATTAAATGGCTTGTAAGACAGCTATGACTTCTGTGTAAAAATATGAATACTGTAAACAGGAAACCATGCTTTGTTCTAAAATATCTAGTCCCTGGATTTGTAAAAAAATATAAATACTTATAACTGCTAAACAGCAAGTAAAACAGATACCTGTAACAAAACATTAAAACGTGGATTCTAATTACGTGATTTTGTGTTGGTGTTTTAAATAAATAGATATTTAATTTCTTCACCAAATAGGCTCAATTTGCCTTCTTCCAGGTTATCACATATATTCTGTGGTGATATTATGGTACAATTCCTGCCAGTATTGTATTGATATAAATTCCTCATTCAACACTCTACTCACGAGAAATTCAGCTGTTAAATGATGAAACCATGCAGTAGCTTTTCAACATTAGCAGCAATAATGAATGCTCCAGAAATGTCATTACATTCATTTATAATGACATTCCGCAGTTGACATCTTTTACAATTAATAAAAACATTTGCAGTTTCAGTATATTACTCAATGTTTAATCCTGTATATGCAGAGTCATTGCTTACAGTACAGATGCTTGCACATTATGCAAGAAGAATTTTTTTAGCAGATAAATCTTAATTCAGGTGAAAGTCATGAAATATCCTCCATGTTGTGGCATGACCACAGACATCACATAAATGAAAAACCGGAATCCTTACTTTGCTGCTTACACAAAGTATTAGCAATGCTTATTAACAAGAAGATCAAGGGGCATACTTTCACGAGCCAAATTTTTGAGTATTCCTTTGTATCAGTTTCCAAGGGTTTTCGTGCATGCTAGTGATGCATAAATTATATTCTGGCTCTTCTGTGCCAGACAAAAATATATTTCACTTCAGATCATAGAGTACTAACCACATTGATATAACATTTTCTTCATAATATATCTTCTGATTTCAGCATCATGAAAAAGCAAAATATTTAAAATAAAAGGAAAAGAATTATGAAACATCTCACAGTTGCCTTTTCTCTTTCAAGGTACTTTTTTATATTTGTGTTTTTCCACTTACTGATTATTATTATTTTTTTAACTGTCTAAAAGCAAAAATGGAGGTTTGAAGTGTACTCTGTACCCACAAATAGATCTCCATCCATGGAATTCCAAATGGAATGAATTCCTCCTCCAGATTTCTTGGAACTTTCAGTGCTGAGTTATAATCATGATTAGGGTTGGAATCTGGAAACACAGGTGTTAAAAAAATCAAATCAAAATGCAATCCTGCAGAAATCAAGAACAATCAAAGTAGCAAGGCCCCAAAATACCCCTTTATGCCTAATTTTCACCTTTGCATCTCCACCTAGAACCACACTACTTCCATTTGATGCGCATCAGTGGATACTGCATAAAGCAGATATCAGTATATCATTAATGAAATTATCAAAGGAAAACAAAATCTAACTCTGCTGTTCATTTTGAAATTATCTATATTAAGAAAATCTAAGCTTATATACAGAAGAATTAATTCTGTGGCAATGCATAAATGACACACACCAGCTAAAGTTAGGATATGTTATTAGACTTCTCATATCAGAATACTATTAAAATTCCTGAAATACCCATTAAAGATTCCGTACAATAGGAACAAAGGATCTGTATTTTAACATATACAAATTAATCTGTTATATTTTATATGACATTGTTGTACGATAATATTTCTGTAGCCACTGGTATTTGAGGATGAGTTGCTGTTCCCCTGCAAGCATTTCCATTATAAATCCTATTTTACAAGTGAATTAACTATATCAGGCCACTTAAAGTGGCCGATTGACTCTGTGGGCACTATTCATTTCAGTTACACAGCATGTAACTCATGTTCCCATTTTCTTTGAACAATAAGGCTAGATAATCCAGCAATCCATTGGAGTATACAAGCATGGTAGTTTCCCAAGCAGATAATTATGTGCAACTCAAATTACATTCCATTAGCATGTTGGCTAACTGATCATGGAGAATGGGGTGTATTCAGCCGGAAAGGGTAGGAGCAGTCCAAAGGAACAACTTCAGTATACGCAAAGACAAAGGATATTCAAAGCACTGATGTTTGCATTTTAAAATGAATGATATAGTGTGAAACATCAACTTTTCTCCTTTAGCATTTTCTCATTTCACTAGTATTTTAGGGGTGGATGCATCTGCATGTCTTGCTCCAATTTATAGGAGGGAGAAGTGGTTCTTTTTAATATATATACACCCAACAGTGAGATTAAGACATAACAGGTCAAATATTAGTCTGACAGGTTTATTGCAAATCCTAGTTGCTTAGGGATATGGGAAAGGGAAGATGGACAATAGAAAAGAAATAAGAAATAAAAAGCAAGAACTCTTAGTAGAAGGCAAGAGAGAGAGAGAGAGTCACCACTGTGGGTCCAGCAAGGTTAATACTTCAGGCTCTGATCGCCAGTAGCAATGGGTCTATGGAGGTTGTGTTTTTCAGTTGACTATGACAACTTTTTCCTCCACTTCTCTTCTCTGACCTAAGATGTATCATTATATGAATCCATAACACCTATTCTAGAAAAAAAAATCCCCACTTGAAAACTGAACTGTTCTCTTTTTTACTAATGCTCATGGAATCCAGTATACTCTACCTAAAACTTTACACACTTAAGTGTATAGGTTTTATAAAGTATTTTCCTTCTCAGTTTATGCTCCTTCTTCTGGTAATCCAACTCTTCGTGTACGAGGCCTGGAAATCATAGCAGTAATTACTACATCGAAAAAAAGGGCATTTCTCTTCGATACTTTCTACTACTATAAGGATGATAATATCAAATGTAAAAATGCTATACTCCAAAACCAAGATGGTTTTACTTACGTCTCCAGGTCATTTTTCCTTCTGCATAATTTTCTTTGATGCATTATTGCAAACTGCCGGTAAATGTCTTCACCAAAAATTTATCTTGTTTCCTCTTTTCCACCTGACCTGACTTTGTCTCCTTTCTGCAGGTGTATTCTCTTTACATCTGCTACAGATAAAAAGATCTGAATGAAAAGGACAATTATACATGTTCAGTTACAACTGCTGTTGCACTGTATTTAAGGAGAATTCTAAACTCAGCAAATGATAATATGAATAGTATTATACATTATATTATTATACATTCAAAAAAAAACAACCCAGAAGTCTGGATTATGGATCACCCTGTTCTACATACTACTATGTTTAGTAAATGGGTGTATCTTGGAATCAAAAAGAAGCATCAAAACACCTCTCTAGACTAAAGACAAATGTGTTGCTTACAGTGATTTGAGTAAACAAATATGCTACCTACAATTGGAAAGAAATCCCAGAATCTACTGAAAACTGAAACATTTGTTCATAATATCTAGCAAAGACATTCCACATCATCTAGCAGAAGACAAGGAAGTAAAAAAGCAGTTAGAAAGGCCATTGGACAGCTAAATCAGATGAAACTGTATCAAGGCTCTTCTCCTTTCTTGTTTCTGTTCAACGTGGTAACACTCTGTTCTGCCACATTATGCACTACTGTTCACGAGTTTGTGAATTTCGACAGTCTAAAGACAACAGAGGCAAAAGAAAGTTATTTTCTACTTGAACTTACAGTATTTATGAACCACAAAACTGCACACAAATCCCTCTGTTGCAAATTATGTATACAGGTTGCATATCCACTAAAAACTAATTCCAGTGTCACTGAGTCTTCTTCCTCTAGCTTGTAAACTTAGAAATCCTTGAGTAAACTAGAAGATATTCTATTACAATTATTGTTGTAGGTATGTTCATATTAAAATAAAATGAGTACCCTGTTTTTAAAAATGTTGCATTTTACTCTGAACATTAAAGTGCTGTTTTCTTTTTATGTAATGAAAGACAACTAATTATGAACAGGTTAAGTTCATTGCTGGGCCTTTGAGTCCTGTCAGAAGGTTAAAAAAAGAAAAAGGATAGTCCTTTGTCTTCACTCACTTCTCCATTGCATCTTCCCTTTCTTACTCAAAGTGAGTTTTATCTTGTATAGTTTTACCTGCTTAAAGCAAGTTGATCAAGCAGTTTTCTTCTATAGTCAACAGGCTCTCCAATGATGATTATTTTATTTACTTTAAAGCAGGTTAAAGCATAGCTCCTTCTTCCTTAAAAATCAGGGGAGCTTAGATAATTACGTGAGGTTATTTTTCAATGCTATTGACCTACGCCTACCTTACCCATTACCTTCTTAGATCCATATAAACCCCCTATGCCACTGTTCTAAACAGTGAGCTGCATTGCTTGGGCATATTATCTTAAAGTAATCTGATTTCTAGCTTTCCGATTAACCCTTCATTGAAAGGCAAGTGAAAGACATCAAAAAATAAATTCTGTATGTGCAGAATAATCCATTTTTATCATAAAAATATCAGATTAGAATCAGGTCTAAGCAACACAAATAGTGTATTAGTAATTCCTGAATATTATGCTTCTAGTTTGACCTTTCACCTTTTATGGATCTGTGAATTTTTGCCTAAAAGCATTTGATGCTTGTCCTACATAGGCCTGCTTTCTTTCTGTTTCCTAAGCTACTAATTCCTATCCAGAGTGGGTGAATACCTGAGAATTGGGGACCAATATTTCAAGAAGAGTGTTAATTGATATCCTTTGGTCACTCTTCCATGTTACTATGAAATGATCACTGTTTTTTCCCGATTAACAACTTAGGAAAACTAGGATGTTCAAGGATGATAGCATAATAAAATCTGTATCTTTACAATTTTTCCAATAAAGATCAGCTTTTCCTCTAACCTCTTTGCTGTGCCAAAAATACACATTGGTTTAAAAAGTTAAGTACAATCCAGTGTTGAAGAAATTGAAAAATCTTGACTTACAGTGAGAAAGATTCGATATACAATAGCTGTAAAAACTACCTACTTGACTTCACATTTGGCAGACCTCATGCAGTTTCTGTTCATGCCTGAGTAAGCAGACAGACTTCCTTTTTGTGTATAACATACATGGAATTACTTCAGAGACCTTAGATTCCTTTCATCTTTATAGAATAGGTCTTTTTTATGGTATTGAAGGTGGCAATATTTCTGCACAACTTCACAATCAAAGGTCTAGCACTTTATATTCTTTACCAAAGATGTAACAAAACTATAGGATGTCAGATAAAAGGAAGCTTTCTAGAAGTTTGAGATTCTATGAACTCATCAGTTTCCCAGAGGATGAAGATCTGCTTCAGAGAGTTCAAGAGATGAGCATTATTTTGAATCAGCTTGTAAAATTTCTAAAGATTGTGTGTGATCTGTCCTAACTCAACCTTTCCACTGTAAGTCAAATATTAAATGCATCTCTCATCTAAGAAACTAACGTAACCTGAGAGAATTCATTACTGTCTAGATATTTGGAAACTCTAAATCTTCCAATTTCAGTGATAAATTAGGTTGCAGAGAGACTAACACTTCAATTCATCAAAAATCTTATTCTCACAATAATTCCCAAACAGTTACAATTGGATCTGAATTCAGTAAAACACCACATTTTAAAGCAACTGTGGGGCAAAGGTCAAAGACAATAGAAAATGCTGCTATTTTAAAGCCTTAAAAGACTTGGTCTAGTTTTTTGTTTATATGCTCAAATCCCCTAGAGGTGATATTGTTTTAAAGTTTAAAATGCTAAGTATAGCCACGCATGTCTCTGTGCAGTTGCACGAGTATACTACTGATTTCTTGCTTGAATTAAAAAGATGTGAATGCAAAAGCAAAACAATAACACAGCTATTTTTTACTATTGGCCAAAAGCAGTAACCACTGAATCTATTATGGTAGACTGAAACATCTGTGTTATATTTCATGAGAAATGTAACTTTTTGAGTCAAGCAAAGTTTCTTAGCTATCCTATTAAAATTCTGTTAAAAAATTAGATTTACAATGGAGACAATCCAAAGTAAAAGAAGGACAGTGTTTCAAAACACAATTAAAACCAGCAATGACAACAATCCCTCTGTCATCAGTGGAGATAATATCTGCATTCATTTATGCAAGAATGGGATCAAAAGAGATCCAAAACTTTTACATCTGATACTGTCATCTTGGACAAGTGTCAGAATCACAGGCTCACAGGGGTTGAGCCTCTTGAGATCAAATGCAGGTTCCTGACAGTATGTTACATAGGGAAATATCCAGGTGGGTTTTTAATATCTCCAGATAAGGAGACTCCTCCACCTCACTTGGCAGTTTTTTTTCCCCAGGGCTCTGAAACCTCAAAGTAAAGAAGTTTTTCCTCATGTTCAGATGGAACTTCTGATGTTCCATTTTGTGTCACTGCCCCTTGTTCTGTCTCTTGGCACCACTGAAAAGATCCTGGCCCCATTCTCTTGATACCCACTCATCAGACATTTATAAGCATTAGTAAGACCATTTCTCTTCCACCCTTTGCTCATAAAAGAAGTGCTCCAGGACCCTAATAATCTTTGTGTTTCTCCACTGGACTCTCCCTAGAAGTTCCCTGTCTTTTTTGAAACAGGGAGCCCAGAAATGGACACAGGCTGCACTAGAAGAGAAGAGGGAGAAGATAACATCCCTCAGCCTACTGGCTGTGCTTTTCTTTAAAATGTACTCCAGGATAACATTGGCTATCCCAGCCATAAGGACACACCAATGGCTATCTTTCGAGAAAAGAAAACTGAAGAAGCAGGAAAAGCCAGTCCAGTTTTCAACAGAGCAACACTGTCAAAATGACAAATGTATACAGCAGGAGGAAGATGCAGAGACAGTAAGAATTTCTGAGATTCTTCCCTTTGTACTTTCTTTTCTGTCTGTTACATTATACTAGTATAAATGATTTCTGGAGGTGAAACCAATACCTTATGCTTACACATTTCATTATACAACACATTCCTAAATACTTTGTGCCTTTGGGAAAAAAATGATAGTCTGTAACAACATTTCAAAACAGTGATAAGAAAAAGATAAAGGCAGCTTTTAATTTACTATCCCTGAAGACATGAGATATAAGGTAACTTCTATTCATATCACCGGTGGAAGATTTCCTTATTAGGGTCAGTTACTAACCAGCCTAAAATCCTATATCCTTGTGACAAACTGCCACTTCAATTTATGCTTGAGTTGCAAAACCCACAACAATCTCAGAACCAGCTTTTACGGTGCTTCTGATCTCTTTACTGGTTCTAAAGAACTGCTTTTCAGGCACTTCCATGACCAATGGATCATTCACCTCTGAGACTGCAGCCACCTGCCTTTCTCTTCTGTCATCTCCTCTTAGCTCCTCTGTATCTCACCTATTCACTACTCATAATCCAGCTGATCTAAAGGACTAACCTGACAAAACATAACAGTATATCTATATGTTTATATACACGTATATATACATATTTGCAAAATTCTTTCTATATTTGAAAGAACTTTTCAACATTAAGGTTGAATTTCTGAACTATAATTGTATTTGTGATGCTACAGAGTTTTATTTCTGCAATGGATGGATCTTTTTGTTGGTATTCTCAAGCAGTTCCTCCTTTATTTTTCCATACTTAGTATATACATGACGCAGACACATGCCCACCTATGTACATAACTCTGTATGTACTGCCATCTCTTATTATAGAGAGAGCTTATGCAAGGAGCGTGTATACTAGGAACATGGAGGGCTGTTGGGCAGCTTCAGTTCTCTGGGAAGAAGTGGAAGGAAACACTATTAAAATAGCCCACAAGCATACACAGAAGAAACATCACAAACATCAGTCTCCTGGTGAAGGCTTCTGAGGCTGGTGGTTGTCCTGTTTTTCCAAGAAAGACAAATCTCAGAGTCAAGACTCAAAGGGCCAATGAGAGAATAAAACATACTAATCTGCTCTCTTTCTCTTGTGTTCTAAGTGTATAATACTAGTAACTAGTGTACTAGTTATTAGCCTTTTCTGTATTAATTTGAATTTTGAGTTTTAGTATTATCATAAATTAGTTAACTGTTTCACTATTTGGCTGTAAAAACATTAAGTTGACTGAAACAAATTCAAGGCTTCTCATGTATGATCGGTTCTCATTTGGCCATCACCTTAATTACTTGCATCATAATGTGATAACTTGTCTTTTATCAAGTCTTTTAGTGCTAGACAGTCTGTAGCATTTACTTCTACAATTTTAATCTTACAGTATCTTTTGTGAAAAATCTCCATCATGTAATGTTTGATAAAAATTAACTTAATCTACTCTTTTGGTCCTTTCTTTTTTATTAGAAAATAACATGCTGAAAAACCATGAGGAAGGGAAGACAAGATAGTGCAAGGCTAAGAGTCAAAGACCTGGCAGTACAAAACACATTATCAGGCAAAGATTTGGAGTAACACTCTGAGAGTCTAGTTGTCAATTTACTAAAGCTTTGAGATGCTGCCAGATTACCCCAATCACAATGAACACCCTGTGTTCATGTTGGAAAAACCAGGTCATCCATCAGTAACAAACACTTTTTTTTTTCTCTTCAAGAATATTTAGCAATCCTAACAAAGTTGGTCCATGCTGTTTGTAAAGGCAAAGGGACCAGTGCAAACAAAATGTTACAAAAGGAAGGAAAAATGAATGCTCACCCATCTCCAAAGATCTAGGCTCACAGAGGAAGAACTTCAAAAGGGGAGATCTCCAACAGGAGATCATTGCTCAGTGGCAGCCAGCCCTTAAATGAGGTCTAACAGTTGCCTTCACCTGTGCTCCCAGGGCTGACCAGATCTTTCCTTCAGGTGCTCAATCAGTGGTTCAGGCTGTGACTCAGCAGAACCCATACACTATTCTACTGAACTGTTCTGATCCTAATAAACACCTACATGGTTACAGAAAATTTTGGGCTGACGTTGGCCAACATCTGAGCAGCCACACAGTCTCTCACTCACTCTACTCTATTGCAAGACCAGGAAAAATAGAAGGAGGGCAAGAAGATTAATTATTCAAGATAAAGAGAGCTAAAAAAGTGAAGCAAAATCTGTATGCATGAGCAAAGCAAGGGGAATTCTTTCACTACTTCTCCTCAGCTAGTAGATGTCCAGTCACTGATTGGAATTTAGGACTTCAGTGTGCATTACTGTCATTTGGGAAGATAAATTCCATAACCAAGAACACCTTCCCTGAGGATTATAACGTGGCATAGCACATCTCTTTGGTCAGTTTGGGTCAGCTGTCATGCCTATATCACTCACCAGCCTTCTGCCCAACCTGCCCAACCGTCTTCCCTTTTATGGGTCAGATGGAAAAAAGAGAATGCCTTGAGGTTGTAGAAATACTGTTCAGCCACAGACAAAACACTGGTATGTTATCACCACTGTTTTAGCCATAAATCCAAAATATAGTGCTGTTGTGATGCTACATAGAAAATTAATTCCATTTCAGACAGATCCAGTAGATAGTGCTAGGTTAAAATACAGAATAGATACTATACTACTTACGAGTGCCAGCGACACTCAGTGATGGTGTGAGACAGACAATGTAGTTCCCATTTCAGATCACTGAACTTTCAGTCCAAGTAATCTTCTGAGAGCATGTAAATTCATGGTAATTTCAAATATTAACTCTAAAATTGTCATTGCTTTTCTGTAAAAAGACAAATGTTTGAGCCTCTAAGAATGACAACTATGAAATGTGAAAAAGTTTGTATCCTTTTAAACTCTGTAATGAAGTTAGCAGCTTTATAGTGATCATGGTTTCTGGTAACGAAATTTCTCCAAATGCTTGGAATTGTCTTGTAAGCTAAACTTACTAACTTAAGTTTCATTTAGAAATTTAGTTCTATTGCAGTTTTGCCAGTGGACTGTATAGCACTTAGATATGCTGCAGGCTGATGTTCTGTTCTTTACAACATCTAAGAAACGGATTTTATATCTCTGACACATTTGAATTGCAGATAAGAATTTATATAATGTGCACATCAAGAAATATGGACAGATTTCAGGAATGGCCTTCAAGCAAATCCGAGTCTGAAAGATTCATGCTGCAATTACCTTTATTTAGTTATACACAACTTTGCAACTTAACAGAACAACACTTTTACTTATTTATTTATTTTTTTTCAGTTCAACAGTTTTACACACAGAACGATTTTCAGTGCTTTGTGAGAAGGATGGAATGTGTATACCTTCTACATCAACTAGAGCAATAATAACCTACGGAAACAGTATTTAAAAATTTCACCATGTTTTGTCCTCAGACATTTCACCACCACTCTCTTGCTTGTGCCCCACAAGCTTTTTCTATTCACTTTTTTAATCAAAAGGACACAGGATTTGTTATAATTCAATTCTGAAAGCTTCAAAAGCCACCACACAATTCACATTCCTATAGACCTAGTTATTCAGATGAATTGAACATATGAAATAAAATTGAAATAGCATTTCCTTAGTCACCAAGCTCAATTGCTTTAAGACATAACACCAAAATATGTGCAAATATATCATAAACTAAATAACTATATAAGTACTGCCCTTGTAAATGACTATGAACATATGGAATTGAAAGATCTGACAGATATCTTAAGCTATGCCCAGTGCCAAATTTAAGTCAGACCATTAAATCTAAAAAAAAACCAAAAAAAACCATCATTTTTTAGAGAGTAAGGATAAAGACTTTAAAAAGAGTGAATTGGTCCCTCTGAACACTTGAGCATGCATAAGAAAGTATGCATATATCAAGTGTCTTGTGGATGCTGTAATTAGGAAGTCCATCAGTAAAGCGAAGAAAAATTAAATCACAAAACCATAGAAATCTGAATGAGTTAAGTTCAGGCCTTCCTAGTTATTTAATGGCAGGGGACAAATTAAAACCTTACCCATGAACATCAGTCTAACTCATAATCAGTGGACATGAAAAGTATTTGAAGAGCTATGGGACAGCCCACCTCACTATAACAAGAGCACATAGGCAAGGATACTGCAGCTCAGAAGCCACTGTGTTTTATTAGGTACTTTTATGCTGGCAACAGTTGACTGTGTAATTGAATATATACTTGTAGTGGGAAACCAATTACCCTTTATGATCTGTCTTCCAGCTCTCTTCATGAAGTTTAAAGTAGAACATGCTGATCTAGTTGGTGGAAAGTGTTCCAGTACAAACTCTCACTGTAAGCCTATGGCTGAAAAAGCAGCAATGTGGCATTAATCTTCCAGTGATTCCTAGAAAGTGCTTCTGGTGAATGCAAGGATGCCTGTAACAAAGGAAAAACCCTAAACAAATGGAAATTATACCCAACATATTAAAGGAAAGATCAGGATGCTTGTTAATGTTACTGAATATGCTGACAAATTTATGAAGATGTCAAGATATCAGAGGCTGAGGAGCTTAAGAACTGCATAAAATATAGTGTTAGATGAAATCATGTCATTAATAATCAAAAAATGATATAACACTTTAAAACAGTTTTGATATTTATGGAAACATATTTGTATATTGCAGCAAGGCAACTTGTAACTAACAACTAATATAAATGCCAGTTGACAACAGAAGCATTCAAAATGCATTACTTTATTAGAAGCCTGAGGGTGATAATGAAAGGCAGGTTTAAGAATGTGTTAGGTTGACTGGGTTCATAAAATGACAGCGATAAACAGATTGATGTTGCACCACTGATATCATCATACTAACGATTTTTAATTCAAATAAACAAAAATATACGCTTCTTCTAATGGATCAACATGTTTGTTCAGTGAAAATTCCAGGAACATAAACATGAGCATTTCTAGTCTATTTTAATAAAATATTTGTTACAAGGTAACTACATCTTGAGGACTGTTGCATGAGAAAAAGCAACTGTAACTCAGCCTTTTGAAAGTGCAGGCATAAGATATCTGGAGTCCTGAAAAGCTAAGTAAAGGATCAGGCTCCAAGATTGCAAATGCAGCTTTCTAGAAGTTTATTGGTGACTAAAACTCACTACTGAGCTTCATACAGTTAAAGTTTAGATGCATAAAGTAGCCTGGGATTAACACAGTATATAGAAATGCATATGTAGATATATAGAAACAATGCACTGCTTAGGTGATATATATCAGGCCTAGGTATGCAGAAAATAACACTTCGATATCCTGGTCTTCTTCCATTACCTATACACTGTTTTATTTTCTTTTTTTTTTTTTAATTTTATTTTGTGTGCGTGTATGTGTGTGTGTGATTTAAGGGAAATATCCTTCCATTGTTTCTGTCTGACCCAGTGTTCATTGCATTTGTTCTGACACACTACCCTTGGAAGTTGATTATGATTTGGATACATAACATGATCCAGGATCAGCTTAATTCTTATTCACTTTCTTTCAAATACATATACATACAAACATATTTAAACCATATATAACCATTTCACATTTATACACATATCCATATATATATAATACACATATCCATATATATATATATGGTCTACATGCCACAGTTTTCCAACCTAGGGTAGAGGGTAAAGGACAGAAGTTGTCAGAGTCATTAGTTATATTCTACTGGTCCCAGGAGATTCCAGTTAAATTATTTATTGCCTTTTTCTCCAATTTTTCTTTTCCCCGTATCTGTTTTTCCCTCTCTCTAGACCCAAATTTCTCTCACTTCTTCTCAATAGCTCTAGGAAGCACGTAGTATCTACATCAAATCAGTTCAATTGACTTGGAGAAGGTTCAGTATTTAGCTGTAGTACATTTCGCATATGTAATTTTCCCCAGCTGACCAGCAAAAGGCTGAATATTTTCCCTCATTCTAAAAATCTACTGTACCATCCTTACATGTTCTGATCATCATTTTTTCCAAGTGGAGTTCAGTCTGGTCCATCAGAC
Source organism: Odontophorus gujanensis (assembly GCA_013399175.1). NCBI lineage: Eukaryota > Metazoa > Chordata > Aves > Galliformes > Odontophoridae > Odontophorus > Odontophorus gujanensis. The sequence continues at coordinate 43,307 of VXAB01004299.1, read as the reverse complement.
AAGGGTGTCCGTGGATCTCTTCTGAGAAGATGTGCAGCACGGCCTGGGAATACTAAATGGGGGGGACTGAGGCTGCAAAAGATTGGCTCTGGTGGTTTTTGAAGCTCTGAGGTATCAGAAAAATATTGTTTGTTTATGAAACACATCATTTAAACAATTATAAGTACTTTTTCTGGTGAAAAGATATAGGCAGAGCAATAAAAAGATTTATATTTAGAAATGTTTAGTATGAGGAGTCTCGCAAGTGAAATAGATGAAACAGTTATTCACAGTCAAGAAAGCCAATAACTGGGCTTTCCAAAACTACCAGCAGACATGCATACTTCAGAAGGCAGGTATGGCAACTAACTCAAAGTAGCACAAAGAGGATGCAGTTGGCAGGGATCTAAAAATCTGGCATGCTCATTTACTGAAAAAATATGCTTAGCCTTTCAGCAGTGTAAATATTGAGGTATATTTTTGCAAAAGTTGTGCCTATATACAGCGATAGAAGGACTTGACCCTTTGACTGCTATCAAGGAAATCTATTCAAAAAAATCCACAAAGAAACACAGACACAGTTGTTTGCTGGATTCTGTGCTCAGGAAGAAACCAAAGAAAAATAACAAAATGCTAATAATAGGCTTAGAGTCTTGCTCAGCAAGTTTCTAGAGCCAATTAGTAAGATTCCCATTACATTTGGATAGAATTTAATTAAACTGCGCAACAAGAGCAACCAGCTGTCTTTTAGAATTAATAGATCATTTTTACTCATTCTTCTGAAGTGCATCAAGTGTTATCCTCAAACACATATGTAACTATTGCAATGCAGTCTGAGTTAAGTAGCACTGTGCGAGTATTACCATTTCACGCATAGCTCATAAATTATGAGTCTACTGATAGCTCCACCTACAGTACTTAATGTTTTGCACTGGAAGTTAATTAAGGTATTCATTTAAAATGTATAATTGTTTAAATATAAATTATGTTTTGTACATCATAACCATTGTAATTCTTTCACCCCATCCGTTCTTAGGGTTTACGCAATGCAAGAAGTATGCTGATGTTTTACTTTTCACGTAACATCTTATCCACACTGGTAAAGTGGTTCTTCACTGGGATGACTGTGGTTTGATAAAAGCACAAATAACATCATAATTGACAGCTTTTACTGTATTTCACTCAATAGTCTGGGGCACAGAAGATCGTATTTCTCTGCTAAAAATCTTTTACTGCAGTTAAGCTAGATTACACAACTCAAATTTAGATATCATTTTACAAATTCTTAGTTGTACTTTCTCATTAACACCTGAAGTTGTGGTGTGGAGAAGTCTATCTTCAGTGGTGAATTTTATGACATTTAAGACTGGAGTGGAAAGTAAAAGGGAAGATACCTTTGAGTGAAGCTGGGTGAGCTAGTTCTTGTTTTAAAGATGATAGTCTGTTTGGAAAAAATGAATCAACAAACAAGTTATTTATCTTATTTCTTGATTTGTTTATATTAAATAAACATTTAATAATGTTTATGAGCATTTTAACCTTTGATTTTGAAATGGTTTCTGAATTTCTGAAACATCTCTACTGACCGATACAAGAAATGAATTAAAAAGAAAAAAACTATCTACAGAGGCATAAGTTGGGAACTTAATGACAACTCCCAACTGTTTTTTTTAATTGTAATAGTTCTTATCTCTAGGATAGTTGAATGGCTCTATATTCAATCAAGATGACTCAAGAGAGAATATTTTCAAAAATCACCTCCCTTTGGGATTTATAAAACAAATTAAACTTTGAGTGGTTTCTGCTTAAGAGTGTCAGGTAAGATTAAATATTCATTTTGTGGCTCATATATTTCACAATGAAATAGTGTTTGAGTCATATCACCATACATTTATTTATTGATGCAAAAAATATATTTTATTAGGTTGGAATTTTCAAAAATATTCAGCATTGTCTTTGATTACTTGAAAAAGACTATTTACGTAAGTACTGTTTAATTTCAGTGCAACCCTCAACTTTTTTATCATAGCCCGTTCACATCAGTGACAACAGCTATTAGTATTTCACCTGCTATTAGTAATCAGTGTTGTTACAGCAAATAAACTATGTTGAAAAGGTCATTCATCATTTTTTTTTCCTTTTCTTCCTCTTTCTTTTATTTTTGTTTTTGTTTCCATGCATGTTTTATTATACTAGTGAAATTTCTATCAAAATACCAGTTACAGCACCATATGCAGATATTTAGTTCCAGCTGGGCACCCCTTCATGCTTCCGATTCAACACATTTCACACCATATGACAAAGGATGTATTGTCATAAAGAGTAACTATCAAAGATCCATAGATAGAGCAATGCTAAGTTGCATGACAGCCAGTTTTGAGTGAGTTTCACTAATTCCTCTGTATAAAATTGTCTGAAAATGCTATGAAGAACATACTGACATGAACAGATTTAGACATTTGCTTGACTTGGCTATGAAATATCCACTGTCAGATTATTATATGCACGCATCATCCAAGAAAAGTAGTTTCAGACTATTTTTTTTCCAGAAAGACAGAAAGTCTAGCCTCTCTTTCAGTTCTTGTTGGAGAGAATAATTTACAAGAAAGTAGTTCAGTATTCTAGCAATGAGTTAGAGCAGTCAAGGAAGATGTATCTGATGTATCCGTAAAGACCTTGAAAAGGCAGAGAGATTTAATCAGTGCGATGGGGAATGCAGACCAACTTCTAGTTCCTAAGCATAACAAAATATTTAATTAATTTGTTATTGTAAATACACAGAGGTTTTTCTTTTCTTTTTTTTTTTTTGTTTGTTTTGTTTTGTTTGTTTGTTTGTTTTTAGGAAAGGAAGAAGGAAAAAGCAAAGTTTTACTTTGCAAAAGATGCAGCTTCACATCAGCACCACTGCTCATACTGAGCTTCGAGCTGACCCATGGGACAGAGGTGCAGTCCAGCTGCAGAGTACACTAATGAAGCAAGAAGCAAGGATACTACTGTGCCTTAAGCTCAGAATTGCGAGTGAAAATCTTGTGCCAATCTACAGGGGATATAAAGTTGATCTTTAGATACAGACAGTGTTTTATTATAGCTCTAACATTACAAGACAGACTTTTCTTGCTGCTCTTTCCAAACTGACCTACCAGACATACAGAATGTGCTTTTCATCAGTCTTTCTGGGCTCACCTTAACCTTTCTAACAAGCAGTTTTTCTACTGCCTGAAAATATGAATTAGCAAGATACCCACCTGCACAAAGCTGGAACATGGCCTGAAGGTGTTATAAATTTAATAATAGGTTCTTTTAAATCACCCCATCACCTCTACCTGATGTGATCCCGTAGGTCATCTCTCTCTACCTGATGTGATCCCGTAGGTCATCTCTTTCAATTTCCCCACCTCCCTCCAAAGACACAATGCATCATGCAATCTACAGAAAGAGGCAGGAAACAAAACTTTGCTCTAAATTTAGACTTAGAGGTTCACTGTGTCAGAGACAGATGTCTACAATACTACAATATATGACCAAGTAACAATTTTTTGGCTGGCCCTAACCTAAGTAACTTGATTCATTTAAGGACAGGTATTAGCAATGGTTTCTGAGTTTTAATTAGGTATTGGTTTAGGATGTTTTTTGTTGTTGTTGTTGTTGTTTGTTTATGTTTTTGTTTTCTTATGTTTTGTTTTCCTTTAGGAGCTAATGTGGTTTAAGTCTGGTGCTTCGAAGTTCATAGGTTTTAACTGTCTAGCATTTGATCCTGGCCAAACTATTGAGTAACTGTTACTGGATAGTTAACTCCTGCACTTGAAGTTAGAATTCATAACATTTCCAAGTTGATAGCTAATTGTAAGCAAGATGACTGTACATTGTGTACTACGTAACAGTACAATCTACTGTTGGTTAGAAAGCAATATCACTGTTGGCATATGGTTTATGTCAACAAAGGCTAAGGAGATAGACAACATGAAGTAGTTTTAAAACACTTAAAAAAAATCTATTTAACACTTAAAAAAGTCTAATTAGATTCTAATGTTCATTTTGTTTGTGAAGATTTGTGAAGCTAAAATATTTATTGGGAGAGAATTTTGGAAGTGTTCTGAAGTACTTTTGCTAAAACCTTAACTTTGAAACCATAAGGGTGTAAACTGCACTAGAGACCAGACTTCCAGTCCTGTCCTTATTATATACATCAGAATTATACCTCTGTTCATTATTTTAATGAGACCATATATAATTCATGCTTGAAACCCTTTTACACAATTGAGGAAAAAAGAAAAAAGAACTATACCCCCCATGCAAAATGTTTGTCATTATTTACATTCTCACTCCTGCACAGTAATTATAGGTACATTTCTTCATATAAATAAAAATCAGTATAAGTCATTAAAAAGCATAAAATCTTACAGTCTTTGAAGTGTTTGATATACCATTCCATTGTGGATAAATGATCCACCAGGAAGACAGAGGAAAATAAATAACAACATGATAGGAAAGCACACCACTTGAAAAGAAAGTGCTAATTTGAAGCTTGATTAATAAGAACCTTCCTAGTATCTCCCTCTCTAATTCAAGGACCACTGTTGCATTACACCCAAGTGTCCCTTTGACTTCTACCCAGTATGGGAGTCTAATAACAAAATATGATCGAATGCAGCAGTGTTATGACATTGTTATAACACAGAACAAGGATTATTGGGATGTATAGCTGGTGAATAAAAATAAATCAGTTCCTGGATTACAGATAGCTAGATATGTATTTTACAATTTCTTTTTTTTAATCAATAGCTTTCACCCTGAAGCACGAGAAGAAACTGGGTTAAGGGAAATTAAATGAGAGACTAAGCAAAGTTTGGTAGTATTCTGAAGTAGCAGTGTTACTTCTAAGGTGAACAAATAGTTATTGACTGCTTATTGAAAAAAAAAATTGTTTTGTATTAAAAATATATGATATTATGTATTTTTACAATATTAAATAATTTAATTCAAATAACTCTATCTTCTCTTGTGATAAGGGAACATTTTCTTTTCTGTATTTTCAATTGCTGGAAATATTGCACTGTAGATTCATTGCTTTTATTTTCATAGATTATACAAATTGACACCCTGCATACTACAATGACTCATTCTATCAGGACATATTTGTGATGAAACTGATGAAAACCATGGAAATCTAATGAAAAGATCGTCCAGTTTTCACTTTGAAAATTTTAATAATTCAAAGCAATATTCTGTGCTTTCCAAAACTACTGAGTGACAAAAAAACTAAGTTTGTTTCTTTCAGAAAAAGCCTTTTTCAAGTTCAACATTCTTGATGGTAAAGTACTATTTTATATCACTTAAAGAGAGATTTTCTTCAGATAAATAATGCTACCATTACAGCTTTTATTATGAATGAAAAAAATATTCTTATGTATTATATTTTTATCTAAGAAATTTAATTATATATACTTGACATTTCACATCTGCAATGTGTCTGTTACACAAATTTTCCATGATAAAAACTGTAGGAACTGAAAAACAGGGATCTCTTGTATATGACTTGTCTGATATGCACACACCAGGCAACTTAATTCTATGATGACTGAAGCTTCAAGCAAAATCTTCATACACCAGCTTAAAATATGCAACAAAATAAATCAGCACCTTTAACAAAAAAAACTGTATTATACATAAGATAGAAGAGGACTGTAATGAGAAAATGTCAGAAAACTAATAGGTCAGCATATTAAGGCATTAGGTTACTTACTAAGATCTGTCTTTCCCAATCCTCCTTCTTCTGTTAGAAATGGTAATTGCCAAATTGGAATTCACTTTTTGATTTTCTAGCTATATTATATCCCTGTTAACTTACTCTGCTCTGATGTGAAACAGTGTTCTCTCCAGTTACCACTTTCAAACCACAGCTCTGTGGTGTTTTTCTTTTTAATACATCAGTTTGTTTTAAAATGAATTTTGTATGTAGTAATCTTGCACGGAGAGTCATGTTCTGCTTTATTCAAAAAGCATTCTGACCAAATCAACACCAACAGAACCGATTTCCTGTGATTCAAGATTTGAATGTGTGCTCAAAATGTTCTTCTAAGTACGTAGGGAATATGACAGTAATAAAGTTGTTGTTTTTTTTTTTCATTGGATAAAAAATATTCAAAATGATTCCTTCTCCTATGTGAAGGTAGGTGCTTTCTTGAAGACATGTAATACACTCAATGTAAAGCTTAAGTGAGGAGGAGAGAAGCACAGCACATGTACTTTTCACTGTTTTAGAGTAATAGAGTTCCATCTCATATAGTTTCCCTTTGATTAAGGAATGAAGTGCCGTCAGGCTCTGGCTTGAGAACTTGCGACTTGAACAACCCATTCTGTTCACTTCTGAAGTTGTTCTAAGCTGTGACAGACTGCTCTAGTCTATGATTAACTGTTGAACTGTGCCAACTTATTAAATAAATAAACTTAATAGCTTTGAATCTGCATCATTTATCTGGACATTTTGCCTGCTTAAACATCCTGATATAATGGAAATAATATGTGTTTTAAATGTTGAGCATCTCATTATATGCATTGTTTAATTGGAACAGTCCATGGTAAAGGAGAAAGTGATACTTCCCAAATTCTTTCCCTTACAGTCTGCACTAACCATTGCCTATCCTATTGTCAGACAGGATTTAAAGCCAGCTTAGTAGGAAGAATGAAGCTAATGACTTCTGAGTGGTTTTTGGGACTTCGTGGCATGAGTAAAAATTGCTTTCTCTGAGGGGAATATCTATGGAGAGAAATGGTCCAGGCATGTAGAGTGCACTGATTTTATTCGAAGCTTTGTGCATAAAAGATCTGATGCTGGGGAGTAACAAGCACTTACAACTCAATGTGAAGCCAATAATGGTTGTGAACACTCAGTTGGCATTTCAGTCTAGTCATCTCAGCTTTTCAGCAGTGTGAGGCAGATATGTGATTCTGAAAGTCTGTACACTAACGTGACTTCACGGATTTCAAAGCAAACTGCTCTGAGAAAGACAAACAGAATTTGTCTGTTTTTCAGTTTCATTCTCCAGACAGTACAGTATTTGGCAAAACTAATCTAACATGTTTGTCTTTTTGATCCTCTTGTTCTGCCATTTCTGGTTTTCACTCAACACTAGAAACATTAGAACTACTATTTTCTATGTCTTTTTGATGCTTAAATTGTATCATTTCCACCCAAATTCACATGCAGTCAGAGCACACATTAAGAAAATGGTTTTCTTTCAAACAGTGTTCATCTGCCAGTTTACCTGAACTGACTGACTCCACTGAATGTTAAGGAAATGTTTCCTCTTCTAACATTAGCGCAGTAGAGGGCGAGCCCCTCAAAATATAATATTTTGTATTGGTAGAAAGCAATTCAAGAGTCTCTTTAGAGACATCTCTTGTTACTTGTCTAATGTGGTGCTCTGTATAAACTAAAGCAGTCTGGTATCTAAATGTTTTTGTAGTACTGGGTCTTCGTCACATGTCATTATCACAGAATCACAGAATTATAGGGGTTGGAAGGGAGCTCAAGTGATCATCGAGTCTGAATCCCCTGCTAAAGCAGGTATCCTACAGTAGGTCACACAGGTAGGTGTCCAGACAGGTCTTGAGTATTTCCAGAGAATGAGACTTCACAACCTCTCCGGGCAGCCTGTTTCAGTGCTCTGTCACCCTCACCATGAAGAAGCTCTTTTTCATATTGATGTGGAAATTCCTATGCTCAAGTTTATAGTTGTTTCCCCTTGTCCTGTCTCCACAGACCTCTGAAATATACTTACAATATTTAAAAACATTAAAAAGATTCCCTCTCAGTCTTCTTTTCTCAAGGCTGAACAGACCCAGCTCAGCCAGCCTTTCATCATAGGTATATGCTCCAGGCCCTTTATTGTTTTTCTGGCCCTTTGCTGGAGTCTTTCCAGGAGATCCCTGCCATTTTTTGTAACAGGGAGCCCAGAACTGGATGCAGTACTCCAGGTATCACCTCCCTTGACCACGCTCTTTTTAATGTGCCCCAGGATCCCGTTGGCCTTCTTGGCTACCAAGACACACTGCTGGCTCCCCAGATACTTCTCCACCGAGTTCCTCTCCAGTAGGTTGTCCCCCAGTCTGTATTGTCACTTGCAGTTGTTCCTTCCCAGGTGCAAGACTCTACACTTGCTTTTGTTAAACTTCATCTGGTTTCTTACTGCACAGCTCTCTAGCTTGTCCAGGTATTGTTGAATATCTAAGAATGTATTTTTAAATTACACTACTGGCCTCAAAGTAATCTTAAAATACATCCAATGAAGAGTTAAATGCTTTTCATAACTTTTAAGTATAGATCTCATAGACTATATTTTCCAAATCTACCAGTGCAGGAAAGGTTTCCAAGAGGTATAATAGAATGGTAGTTTCTCATCTATAACCAGTGAAGGCTGTGCTACCTTTCAACAAGACCTGGACAGATTCGAGAGTTGGGCAGAGAGGACCCTGATGAGACTTAAAAAGACCAAGTGTAGAGTCTTGTACCTGGGAAAAAATAACCACATGCATCAGTAGAGATTGCTGCAATCCAATTATTTGAGGAGATGGTTCAACATATCTATACCCAGGGAAGATCAAGGCAGCAAATGAGGCCAAATGCTGTCCAGTGATTTATTACAAATTCTAAACTACTAAAGAAGATGGGGAAGATGGGGAAGTTAGCAATAGTAAAGAGAGAAATCCTAGCCAATGGTTTACAAAGCAGGGATAGTCACCACCAGGGATTCAGTGACTTTTTGTTGCTCCATAGGGAGGCAGCAAGTTGGTCAGCAACATCTTGTTAACCTGCATGGCTGCAGTTCAGTGGAGGGGATACCTGTTCTCCCTCAGAATTCTTTGGGTTTTTATCCTCTCTATCAGCAGTTGGTTGCTAGAGGCACTCCGGACTACTCCAGTTATCAGGGGAATCATGCCCTGTTTGTCACAGTGACAGTAATTGTGGGGGTGCCCACATTTTGTTCACTGGGAGGAACAGCATATCTGTCCCCTTACTGCTGTTTTCATGGTTGTTAACCATTAACTTCAGAAGCTTGTTCAGCAGGTTGCATCTCGGATGGGTGCTGCTGAACAAAACTTTGAGCCAGAAGTTGTTCTGGCCTCTTACAAGATTATGGGATGACTTGTTGGAGAGAAACTGTGAAGGACTTGAGTGTTCTTGTGGACAACAGGCTGAATGTAAGCTAGCAGTGTGCTCTTGTGGTCAAGAAGGTCAATGGTATCCCAGGGTGATTGAAGAAAGTGTGGCCAACAGATCAAAGAAAGTGATACTTGCCCTCTACTTTGTCCTGGGGAGGCCATGTTTAGACTACTGTGTCCAATTCTGTGCTCCCCAGTTCAAGAAAGACAGATCTCCTAGAATGAGTCCAGCAGAGGGCCATAAATCTGATGAAAGTATGGATAATCTCCCATGTGAGGAAAGACTGGATAACCTGGATCTGTTTATCCTGGGGAAGACTGAAGAGGGATGTGATTAATGTATATAAATATCTAAAGGGAAATGGGAGGCAAATGGATGGGCCAGGTTCTTCTCAGTGGTGTGTAGCAATGGGACAAGGAATAATGGTCTAAAATGTCAACTTAGGAAGTTCCATGAAAACATGTAGAAGAACTTATCTATGATAAGGGTGAAGGAGCACTACAACAGGTTGCCCAGAGAGGTTGTGAAGTCTCCTTCTCTGGAGATATTCAAGACCTGTCTGGGCACCTACCTGGGTGACCTATTGTAAGATACCTGCTTTAGCAGGGGGGTTGGACTTGATGATCACTTGAGGTCCCTTCCAACTCTACAGTTCTGTGATTCTGCAATTCTGTGAATATAACTGACATATATTTCCACTGAAATGGCTGACAAAATCACTCAAAACTATGCCCCAATGATTGGAATATTAAGATAATTATGCTATATCTAGTGAAAATCTCTAAATCTCTATCTCAAGAGGATATCCATATGAAACACTTTTTTTTCCTAGGGGAACGTTCTGAAATTATACAAATTAATGAAAGTAGCATGCATTTTTCTAGCCTTTATATTTTCCTTAGATATGTTCAGGAGACTGCAATTTAAAGGTACATTTTGGAGATATTCACCTCCAAATGGTAGTGGAATTGCTACCAATACAAGATGTGCACTATCAATACAAGCTCGGCATCACTACCAGTCCAAGCTGGGGGGTGAAAGGATTTGAACAGAGCCCTTCCAAAAAAGTCTTGGGCCCTTGCAGCCCAAAAAATGAACTGTATTCTGGGCTGCATCAAAAGAAGCATGGCTAGCAGGTCAAAGGAGGTGATCCTGCCCCTCTACTCTGTACTGGTGAGGCCCCACCTGAAGTACTGTGTCCAGACGTGGAGTCATTGTTATGTAATAGATATGGACCTATTGGAGCACTCCAGAAGAGGGCTACAAAAGTGATCCAAGGGATGGAACACTTCTCCTACCAGCACAGGCTGAGAGAGTTGGGGCTGTTCAGCCTGGAGAAGAGAAGGCTCTGGTGAACTGAATCAAGGCCTTCCAGTATCTACAGGAGAGCTTCAGGAAAGAAGTGGACAGCCTCTATAGCAGGGTTTGTGCTGATAGAACAAGAGGAAATGATTTCAAGCTCGAAGAGGGTATATTTAGGTTAGGTAAAAGGAAAAAAATCTCTTACAGAGAGGGTGGTGTGGCACTGAAACAGGCTGCCCAGAGATTTGGTTGATGTCCCATGGAGACTTTCAAGGTGAGGCTGTATAAGGCCCTGAGCAACCTGATCTATCTGTGCAAGTTCATTGAAGGGGATTGGATTAAATGCCCATCAGAGGTCCCTTCCAACTTTAAGAATTCTATGGTTCTATTATTCTATGGGAAAACAACTATTATTATCTCCAGTTAGTGCAACATCACAATGTTAAGAACTCCTGCTGGTTGGACGGAATATACTTAAAAAAATAAATAAATCTGAACTATGTAACAATGATTTGGAATACTATCTAACTTTATTGTTTATCTAACTAGATTTGGATCTAGTCTAACTTTAGTCTTTATTTTAAAGTAAAATCATGTGATAAGTTTTAGTGCTAGGATTGGTAGAATTCTTGAATGAATGAATCCTGTGGATTAAAAGTGCACATACACAAGCAAGACGCTGTGTGTAAATTGTTAAGAAGTAGTATATACTTCATTTTGTCATCTGAGTTTCCCTTTACTCACAGTGCCATGGAAGAAACACTACCATAGGGTGGTTAATTAGGCAGTTTAAAGGTCTGACAGTATAAATATGTAAATATATGGAAGTTAAACACAACTCCATAACCTCAAAACCCCTCCCATAAAACTTTGAAATGCTTCAAGTCACCGGGATTAGACGGTAAAACATATTAGCTGACTTACAGGTACAAATCCTGCTCTATTATGTCACTTTCAGACTCTCAGGGTACAGATTACTTCCTTACTGCTACGCCATATATCACTGAGCTTCCCATGTTCATGCTCACTTCACCCTTATAGACTTATGTTAGCAACTATCAAAATGACTGATATGGATAGGTAGAAAACGTTTTGTAGGTCTTCAGATATCCAGAAAAATACATACTTAGATCCCATTCCCTATGCCTTTATTAGGGATTATTAATTTAAGCTTTTTGGAATTTTCTCTGAAGCACAGAACCAGAGAATGCAAAGACTCCTGTTTGTACAAATTAAAATCTCACATCTGAAATAAGATGTTCACATCAAAATGTCTATCAACAAAATATCCTTTGCAGATGCACCCACTCCTAAAAAGGACCTACAGCTTGTTTCAGATGTTTCTGGATGACTTCTTCTTCGGAAGAACAACAAGAAAATAACCCTGCACCGTCTGTGGCCACGCGGCCACTCGAGCAGAATTGTACGCTCCATGGGAGGAGGTGGGGGGTTGCGGGGGGGAAAGGTGGGAGGGTACGGAGGTAACAGATGGGTCTTAAAGAAAAAAAAAAAAAAAAAACAAAAAACAAA